>PVJI01004733.1:0-18551 GCA_004026765.1 Micronycteris hirsuta | reverse complement strand
GCCCTTCTTGCCTGTAAGGTCTCTTTTGAGAAATCAGCTGACAGTCTTATGGGAATTCCTTTGTAGGTAACTGTCTCCTTTTTTCTGGCTGCTTCTAGGATCCTTTCCTTATTTTTAATCTTGGGTAATGTAATTATGATGTGTCTTGGTGTGTTCCTCTTTGGGTCCAACTTCTTTGGGACTCTCTGAGCTTCCTGGACTTCCCGAAAGTCTATTTCCTTCACCAGCTTTGGGAAATTCTCCATCATTATGTGTTCAAATAAGTTTTCAATCCCTTGGTCTTCCTCCTCTACTTCTGGCAGCCTATGATCCGTATGTTGGGCCATTTACAGATGTCCTGGAGGTTTCTGAGCCCCTCCTCTGTTTTTTGAATTCTTGTTTCTTCATTCTTTTCTGGTTGGATGCTTTTTTCTTTCTGCTGGTCCACTCTGTTGATTTGAGTCCCAGTTTCCTTCTTATCCCTATTGGTTCCCTGCAGATCTCTCCTCATTTGTTCAAGCAGTTTTGATAATTTTTTGTCGAATTCTGTGAGCATCCTGATTACTAGGGTTTTAAACTTTGCATCTGATAGGTTTCCTAACTCTTGGTCGGTTAGTTCTGGAGCTTTGATATGTTCCTTTCTTTGGGTCATTTTTTTTCCCTCGGTGCACCTGTTACTGTAAGGGGGGCGGAGCCTTGGGGTTCACCTGGGCAGGGAAACTCAAGGTAGTTGTGCTGTGATGTAGCCTGTGGGGGCGGGACCTGAGAGCACAATGGCATCGGTGGATGGGCTGCACAGCTCCAATCCCCCGTGGGTCTCCCCAACGAACTCTCCTGTGAGGCTGGGAGTTCCTCGCTTTTTTTTTTTTTTAACAATTTTTAAAAAAAGATTTTACTTTTTTAGAGAGAAGAGAAGGGATGGAGAAGGGGATAGAGAGATGCATCAGTTGGTTGTCTCTCGCACACCCTCACCTGGGGATCTGGCCTGCAACCCAGGCATGTGCCTTGACTGGGAATTGAACTAGTGACCTTTTGGTTTGCAGGCCAGCTCTCAACCCAGTGAGCCCCACCAGCCAGGGCAATCCTTTAGCTTTTAACATTAAAGTTTCTTTGCATCTTGGAATTTAAGTGTACACTCTATGTGCTCACTTTGGGAATAATAAATATTGCAGACATAAGACTGAAAGAATGTGACAGATGGCAAGCCGTATGGAGCTAGTGTTTTGCCTTGTTTTTGACATTGGCAAAGAGTTTTAGAGATCCTTTTAAATATTTAATCTATCTTCATTATTAGTTAAACAGAGAAGGTTACTTAAGATAATTTATGTTCTTGAACTAAAAATTCATAGGCCCTGGATTAGGGCCTATGTTACAGTATAGGATTTGACTCATAAGAGATCTTTTGGGTACTTTAACCTATGGTGGGTGAGAAAGTGATTACATGTGGTAATTTATAGTGTTATCCTTTTATAGAACTCATTTAAAGAAGATTGGTTCATCTAAGTCTTTTTGTTCTTTATTGCAGCTATTCAAGAGAAGCTTATGTGGATTTAATACATCATATCAGAGAGTCTATTCCAGGTACTTTTTTTTTTAATTGTATTTATTTTTTTTATTTTGAGAGAGGGAAAGGGAGGGAGAAAGAGAGGGAGAGAAACATCAATGTGGGGTTGCCTCTCACACGCCCCCAACTGGAGACCAGGCCTGCAGCCCAAGCACGTGCTGGGAATTGAACCGGTGACCCTTTGGTTTGTAGGCCGGCACTCAGTCCACTGAGCCACACCAGCCAGGGCTATCCCAGGTACATTTAAGGAATGCATTCTGCTGAGCACATCACAGTGACCACAGTCGTCAGACACAGGCAGCGCCTGTGACAACACCTTGTGATACCATTCACACTTCTTTTGCTTCTCCTCATTTCTGTGTCTTTCTCTTTTTACTTTCTGATTTTTTAAATATTTTGGTCTTGCTAAAAATACTCAGAGGTGTGGATCAGCTTGTGGCCTCAAGGCTAAAGAGATTCATTTTCTATAGTTTTTGCATGTCTGAGCAGATGGGAGAGACCTTGTTTTTTCTTGTTAGCAGAGTTATACATAGTCTAAATCAGTTCCGATTTCAGGGTAATTGATGTCTTTAAAAATGTGTATTAATTCCTTTCCTATTTATCTTAACCCTTTTCCTTTCCTCCTAATAAAATTACTCTGCCAGGGGTGTCCAACCTGTGGCCTGCGGGTGGCATACAGCCCAGGGTGGCTATGAATGCAGCCTAACACAAAATCGTAAATTTACATAAAACATTATTAGATTTTTATGTGATTGCATGTTGCAATGTATTCAGTGTGTGGCCCTAGACAACTCTTCTTCAGTATGGCCCAGAAACACCACAAGGTTGGACACTCCTGCTTTAGTTTAGATTTGGTTGACAATGTCTACAATTTTTTCCAAATTTCTAATTATTGTAGCTTGTATTATGCATAAATACTTTCACTTTGATGAGACAGGATAGTTTGGAGGTTCTCTGGGCTGCAGTTTCCTCATCTATAAAATGTAGTTAATAGTACTCACCTCATTGGATTATTGGGATAATTAAATAGGTTAAGTTAAATAGATAGTAAAGTATACTACTTAGTAAGTATTCAGTAAATAGTTTACTATTTTATTTTTTTAAAAGATTTTATTTTTTTAGAGTAGAGAAGGGAGGGAGAGGGAGAGAATCATCATTGTGTGCTTGCCTCTCACGCGCCCTGTACTGGGGACCTGGCCTGCAACCCAGGCATGTGCCCTGACTTGGAATCCAACCGGTGACCCTTTGGTTTGCAGATCAGGGCTCAATCCACTGAGCCACACCAGCCATGGCTATTGTTATTATTTTAAATGAACATTGTGTTAAGCTGACTTCAAAAGTATGTTTGAATGGGCGCACACAAGGGTTTTACCAGTAAAAGCAGGACCAATTTGAAAATGTTGACTCCTATGGTGTTCCTAACTCCCACATTTGAAGTGAAAATACTTTTTTTGGTATTGAGGGGAGCGTAGACTGAGAAGCCAGGCTCTGGCATGGGAACTTTGTAAGTAAGCAGGCCTGTCCCCCTTGCTCTTACGCTTGCACATGGGCTGAATAGCTCCAGGAAATTCCTTACAATCGTGGTCCCGCCCCCTGTAGCCCACAGGTGCCAGAGGCCTCCTTGAATTCAGTAAGCAGCAGGGACATGCTGCTCCTTGTCCTTTTTTCTGTGTTGCAGGTGTGAGCCTCAGCAGTGATTTCATTGCTGGCTTCTGTGGTGAGACAGAGGATGATCACCTCCAGACAGTGTCTTTGCTTCGGGAAGTTCGGTACAACATGGGCTTCCTCTTTGCCTACAGCATGAGACAGGTGAGCTCAGGGCTGGGGGAGGAACTACTTCTGTGCTGAGACCGACCTCATTCCTGACCAGTTTGGAGCTGACCGTAGAAAACGGGGAAGAAAAGTAAGTCAGGCAGCGAGGCAGTCCTTGGGAAACCACAAGGGTCTTACCATTCATTTCTTTGTTTTAGCTAATCAAGCAGTCCGCTGTTTTACATAATTCAGCAATTGGAGATGAAAATAACCAAGACTTCTCTTTATTAGAATATTTTAAGTTATGTTTAGGTTATTTAGAATTTGAAGGGAGAGGGGGAGACATTCTCTTTACAAGAAATCTAAAGTCATTTCTCAACAAGCAGAACTTCTTTTCTGGCTCACAGATGTGATTTGTTTTACAGAAGTTCCTTGTCACGCCCCAGCCATCCTCAGCTATTTTTAGTTTTCATTTTTCTAGGCCAGGTGAACTCACCTATACCCACTTTGGAGTTTCTCCTATACAGTAACAGATTCCCAGGTAAACAATGCAGAAGGAGATGAGGAGCTTTGCATGTTTATCCTAAATCTTGTGTCTTGTATCCTGAAGAGAGGGGACGGTCCTGGTCTGCTGCCGTTTTCTTGGTGGTAGGGACGAATTGCGTAGGTCCTTGTTTTATCCCCACAGTCACCCTGGGGGTAACTTGCTTTGTGTTTGGGCCGGAGGCTGAGAAGCTTCTGAGGCCAGGGGCTCAGGAAAGCTGACTGATGGTTGAATGAACCCAAGACCTTAGCCACTGTCACCTCAGCGGTCATCAATCAAGCTAATTCCTGTCTTTTAAAGCCCGCTGCCTAGTGTTCTGTAAGCAGTGTAAGTGGACCAATGTGTATATTCACGTCTCTTACAAGATTATTTCAGGGATGAAGCTTCAGAGGAGCTACTGGGTTCCGTTTTGCTTCTTTCCCACCCGAACATGCCACAGGAGTTCTTTATAATGCTAGATTTGGGAAGTGGGTTTTCGTTGTGTTGTGGAAGTCTATTCTATGGGCAGTGAATATGAGTGTTTGTTACAGAACGAACCTATGGGGGCTCAGCTACTGTTTGCCAAAAACAAGCCCCTTCCCCCAGGGTCTTTCTGGACAGGTTCGTCTTGCCCACTGCCCTTAGGAATTGTGGCTGTCAATGCCAGAGTTTGGTAAAAAGGAAAGGAACTGTTTATTCAGGAGTTATACAGGTAATGGCAGAATATCACTGTTAAAATCCCAAAGTCCCTTAAAACACCCATAAACACACATAGTACTGCCTTTCTCCCTTTGCCCAACCAGGCCAGTCAAGGGTACCGCATCTCAGGAAGAAGAAATAGAAGTCCATAGCTTGGCTAGACTCTGGTTCCTCCCAGTAATCTGTGCTCCACTGGGCGGGTCTCTCTCAGTCCCTGGCACCATCAGCTGTGTCGCCACCAGCTCTAGTTCTTAATCCAAAACCACATGGCACCTTCTCGTGGCCCACCAGAGAGAGTCCTTTCACCCTTTTTCTTCCCACATGGTCTCGCATTGTCCTTCCCAACTAGTCCTGCATTGTCCCTCCCATCTAGTCCTGCATTGTCCCTGTCCCTAGTCCTATATTGTCTTTCTGCATTCTTTCAAACCACTAAGAGAGAGCTCTGCATGGCTGCTACATCTTGCTTTCCTTCTTCCTAAGCCCTGTGGTCAAGGGAGCCCCCTCTCCTCTCCCAAGACCATGTGGATAAGACCCAAGCGTGGCTGCCGCACCTAGGTTTAAATCCCAGCACCAATCTTCCTCTGTAACCCCATTTCCAACTCCTCCCACAATGGGCTACCTGCTAGCACTCCTGCATTTTTCAGCCTTTCTTGGCTACCATAGTAAGTCTGGGCAGGTGTGGCGCCATGGTGTGGAGTGAACCATCTCCAAGCTCTCACACAGGTATGATAACCATTGATAACTGGTGAGCTGCCTCCCAGCTAAATCTTGAGTCAAAGTCACTCCCATCTCCCTAGCTAGACTTGTTGATATGCAAAAATAACTGTTTTTGCATATCAGGTATGAAGGTATCCTACTGTTATTGATATGCAAAATAACTTAGTGGCCCTGCTCCATGTGTTCTATCCCCCGGCCAGACTTATGGGGGTGGGGATATCCCATATTCCCCCACACCCCAAGTTCTGGACCCCATTGCAGATCCCTCCATTGGGGGGCCCTGGCTGTACCCCGTTATGTGTTCACTTTGGGATCTAATTCCTAGGTTAGGGTTAAGGTTATAGAGACTTAATCAAGTAGCCTAGAAAATGAGACCAAGCACTTAAATTGCTCTTCTCCCATACAATAACTATGTGACTTTGGGAAGGGTCCTTGGTTTCTTCATTTGTGAAATGGGAGTAACATTGTACCAACATTACATTGTTCTGAGGATTAAATAAGATAGTATGTATAAAGAAAGCACTTAGAACGGTGCTTAGTAATGGTAAGTGTATAATAGTGGTAAGTTGTTCTAATAATAAGACAATAGAGTAAACCTTGTAAGAGAATTCTATTTTAGGATTCTCTACTATTCTCCATTTGCCTCTGTGGATTTGGTAGTTCTCTCAGAGGCAGATTGGTTTGAATGTCCAGACTTTGGTTTATCGATTTTTCTCTTATTCCATACTTTCGTTTAGCTCAGTGGTTCCCTAACTGTGTCATGAGCTCGTGCGTGTGTGTATCTGTATAAACGTGGGCGTACCTTGGTGTGGATGATGTGGAGGCTTTTCAAGGAAAAGTTTTCTTTTTTTGGATGAGGTAATACATGCTTATGGTATACAATTCAAAAGGTCAAAATCATAGGCAGTGAGAAGTTCTTGCTTCTTCCCAGCTAGCCTAGTTTTTCAGTTCCTTGCCTGAAGGCAACTGCTCTTAGCAATTTCTTCTGCAACCTTCCAGAGATATTTCATGTATTTTAAACATGTTTATATGTATTTTTTCTGCACCAAAGTTATACAGCTTCATTTGTACCTTATTTCCGTTAAGGGTATATTTTGGAGACCAATTAATTGTATTAGTATATATAAAGCTACCATTCTTTTTAACAACTATGTGATACTCTGTTGTGTAAATAAAAGATAATGTGTTTTACTAGTTACCTACTGATAAACATTTAGGCTGCTTTGCACCTTGTGGCTGGGTAACCTGGTACATGTATTACTTAGTATATGTACAAATGTAACCTTTATCCTTAGGACTTTCTATAAAAATATCAAGAACAATTTTGAGCCTATGATTTTCATGTGCTGAATTTAGAATTAGCCTTTGCAAAAACGGTGACTTCACTGCATAGCTACTTTTTTCTCTTAGAAGGCTCTCAGAACTAGAGAACCCTGGGTTGTGGCTTGGGTTTCCTGTGCATATGCTTGTAACTTGCAGGTGGAATGGACATGGTCCCCTGCAGTGCCTCAAGATGGACTCTACAGGTCCTTGGTGACCTCTGTCTCTCTCTCTCGCTTTTTCCTTTTTATAGAAGACACGTGCATATCACAGGCTGAAGGATGATGTCCTGGAAGAGGTAAAATTAAGGCGTTTGCAGGAGCTTATCACTGTCTTCCGAGAAGAAGCAACAAAAGCCAACAAGACGTCTGTGGGTTGTACCCAGCTGGTGCTGGTGGAGGGGGTGAGACCATATGTATACACATATATTTTATTTGTTTTTTTGGGTCACAATATGTCTCCCTTTATTTAGATCTTCTTTGATTCCTTTTATTGGTTTTGTGGTTCTCAGTGTACAGATTCTGTACATGTTTTGTTAGATTTACACTAAAATATTTCGGGGTGTTTTTTTGAGCTATTTTAATTACTGTTGTTTTTAATTTCAAGTCTCCATGTGTTCATTGCTAGCATATAGCAAAAATTGAATTTTGTATGTTTATCTTGTGTCCTTTAACCTTGCTGAATTCACTTAATAGGTCCAGGAGTTTTTTTGGTAGTTTTCTTGGGATTTTCTGTGTAATCATGTCATTGTGTTTATTTGTCCTTTCTGATGTTCCAGGGTTCCTTGTTTTATTCTTTCCTTTCTGTTTAGGGAACTTCCTTTAACCACTCTGGCAGCAGATTCCTTTTGTTCTCCTTTATCTTAGAATGTCTTGATTTCCCCATTCATTCCTGAAGGATATTTTTATACTTAGTGAAAGCATTAGGTAAAAGTTTGTCTGCTCCATCTTTCTGGAACTCCACCCAAGGACAAGCTTATTGATTTTAGAGAGAGGGTAAGGGAGGGAGAGAGAAAGAGAGGAATATCAATGTGACATTGATGGGTTGCTTCTTATATGTGCCCCAACCAGAGACTGAACCCATAACAGGCATGTGCCCTGACTGGGAATCTAACCTGCAACCTCTCAGTTCATGGGACATTCCAACCAACTGAACCGTACCAGCCAGAGCTAGTTTCCTGTAATTTTGGTGTGGTCGTGGGAGGAGGTGAGCATAGCATTTACCTACTCTGCCATCTTGATCAGAACTTTGTTGGTCTGTTTCTATTGACTGATTTTTCTCCTGACTATGGGTCACATTTTTCTCCTTCTGGGAATATGTAGTGATTTTTGATTGGATGTTGGACACTGCAGTGTTCATTTTTGAGTGTCTGGATTTTGCTTTGTTCCGATAGGCAGTTATGTTGCAGCTCAATTTGATCCTTTCAAGGCTTGTTTTCAAGTTTTGTTAGAAAAGCTTTTTTTTTTTTAGCCCGGCTGGCATAGCTCAGTGGATTGAGCACAGGCTGGGAACGAGGGGGTCCCGGTTTGATTCCCAGTCAGGCACATGCCTGGGTTGCAGGCCAGGTCCCCAGTGAGGGCTATGTGAGAGGCAACCATACATTGCTCTTTCTCCCTCCCTTCTCCTCTCTCTAAAAATAAAATAAAATAAAATCTTAAAAAAAAAAAAAAAAAAAGAAAAGCTTTTCTAACAAAACATGTACTCCTTACATTTTTTTCTTGTCTGGGAACCTCTTAATTCTAACCTTTTAATTCTAAATGTCAGCTTTGCTGGGTAGAATAATCTTGGTTGTAGATCCTTGCTTTTCGTCAATTTGAGTATTTCTTGCCATTCTCTTCTGGCCTGCAAAGTTTCTTCTGAGAAATCTGACAGTCTTATGGGGGCTCCCTTGTATGGAACTAACTGCTTTTCTCTTGCTTCTTTTCAGATTCTCTCTTTGTCTTTAACTTTGGCATTTTAATTATGATGTGTCTTGGAGCGGGCCTCTTTGAGTTCATCTTGTTTGGACTCTCAGTGCTTCCTGAACTTGTATGTCTATTTCCTTCACCTAGTTAGGGAAGTTTTATTATTTTTTCAAATAAGTTTCCAATTTCTTGCACTTTCTCTTCTTCCGGCACCCCCATGATGCAAACGTTGGTACACTCGAAGTTGTCCCAGAGGCTCCTTACACTATCCTTATTTTTTTGGATTGTTTTTTCTTCTTGCAGTTCTGATTGGTTTTTGCTTCTTTATATTTCAAATCGCTGACTTGATTCTCAGCTTTATTCTATCTACTGTTGATTCCCTGTAAATTGTTCTTCATTTCAATTAGTGTATCCTTCATTTCTAACTGCTTCTTTTTTTTGGTTTCTTCATCCCTTTTTAAGCTGTTGAAGTTCTCTGCATTTGTCTGCTGTTCCCCTAAGTTCATCGAGCATCCTTATCACCAGTGTTTAGAACTGTGCATCTAGTAGCTTCCATGTCTCCATTATGTTTAGTTCTTTTTCGGGAGTTTTGTTCTCTTCTTTCATTTGGGACATGTTTCTTTGTCCCCTCATTTTGGCAGTCTCCCTGTGTTTGTTTCTATGTACTAGGTAGAGCTGCTACATCTCCCAAGCTTGGTAGACTGGCCTAATGTACTGGGTGACCTGTATGGCCCAGTGGCATAGTCTTCCCTATTGCCCACTGTGTGCTTGTATATGCCCTTCTATTGTAGTTGAGCCTGGATTGCTCTTGGCATGTCCAGGATCAGCCACTGCCTGTGTTCTGCCCTGGGTCACAGAGCATAAGCTACAATGCGATCTGTAAATGTCTGCTACTTGTGCTGGGCTTGGAGTTGCCCAGACGAGGCCAAGCTGTGAACCAAGGCTGTCTGCTGCTAATGCTGGGCCTGGGGTGACTTTGTGAGAGATACGGGGCTTGCCAAAGCCAGATGTTTCTTGTTTGAGACAATTTAGGAAAATCTGAAGCATGGGACAAGACAAAATCATTTGTATAGAAAAGCCACTAGAAACAGCTTGGGTTGGCTCGTAAGTTGAATGGGGCAGGGCCTCAGGGAATCACCAGGATAGGGCAAGCAGGGTGAGCCATGTTGGTGGAGTCTCCAGTATGTAGCCTGCCTGACAGCTCTGTGGCTCTGTGGAGGGAGGGCTCAAAAAAGGAACAGTGGCCTCTGTCAGCGCTTTTGTCTGGGAGAAAGCTGTCCCCCAGCTCTCACCCTGATGCTGGACAATTCAGTTTCTCCTTGTATATTTCTGGTGCCTTTCAATCTGCTGCCCCTGAGCTGGAGCTCAGAGTGAGTGAATCTGAGTAAGTCCATTAAGAAGAACTTTCAGGGATTCTAGCATCTTCTGTCTTTCCAAGCCTCAGTCCCTACTGGTTTTTACAGCTGGAAGTTATGGGGACTTATCTTCCTGGCACTGGAATCCTGGGCTAGAGGGTCTGTTGTGGGGCTGGGAGCCTTTGCTCCTCAGATATCCTCCCAATTTTTATCTACCACATGTGGGTATGGGACCAGCCCATTCCATGCCCCTGCCCTCCTAACAGTCATGATGTAGTTTGTTCTTTAATTCTGTAGTTGTAGGACTTCTGTTCAGCTCGATTTCTGACAGTTCTGAATGATGGTTTTTCTGTAGTTTAGTTGTAATTTTGATGTGGTTGTGCCAGGAGGCGAGCTGTGTTTCTCTATGCTGCCGTCTTGACCAGAAGTCAGAAAAGCTTTTTACTGTAGGGATAGTTTAGCCTCATTACTACTTTGTGGCTCTTCAGGATTCAGTACTGCATATCCCAAGGAATTGATGAGGACTATTTGGTGGTAGATCCAGTGATTCCCAGCCCCATGTGAGCTGTTAGCTGTGAGAGCTGATCAGGGGACAGTTCCCAGATACTTTCTTTGCCTGACTTCATGGGGTTTTCCTCTACAGAGAAGCATGTAGTAGTAGTATTTAGCAAAGACCCAAGGAATCCCTTTGCACATTTTTATAGCTCTTTTTCTGCTTATTTCCCTCCTGTCTAGAGCTTGTTATACAATTTCTAGCTATGCAGGCTCCCTGTACTCCAATCCCTCAGTCCAAAGAGAATCACAATGCTCTGCCTTGAGATTTTCCTCCCAGCTTTGCATGCTCTGTCTAGCATGTGCCTTCTGGCAAAACACAGGGGTGATTGGAGGACTCATTTCATTTGTCTCCCTTCTCTTGGGGATCACAGTCTCATACAGTCTCTGTTGTCCAATGTCTGAAAATAGTTATTTCATACGTTTTGTCCAGTTTCCTGGTTTCTTAAGGCTGGAAGATAAATTTGGTTCTTGTCACTTCATCATGGCTGTAGGAGAAAGACTTTTGTATATTCTAGAAGTTAATTCCATCATTCTGGTTTTATTATTCTCCTGACCTTGTTGTCTGCATGTTGTGATGGAGACTCTGATTTCAAGCCTGCCTATTCTTTAGGGGCAAGTAACCCAGGCCAAGCAACCCCAGAATATTCCTGAGTTATTACTGTGAAGCTGGGTAAGGTGAAAGTTGCTTTGCCAAGGGCATCACCCTTGGTTTCAGGCCTCTTGGAGGTCCATTCCTGCTGAAGGGAATTTTGTAATCAGAGAGTCGTTGATTGAGTCATTTCACTAATGTAGAGTCAGCGCAACTTTATTGAATTTCTGTTGTGTGCCATGTACTGCCCTTGTTGGTGGAGCAGTGGTCAACAGTCTTCCTCAGAGACTCCTTGGTTAAGGAATGCTCTGTGAGTAAAGCCCTTGGGGTCTGACACAGAACATAATTTATGCCTTCCAAGGACTGATAACTCACAGTTTCATAAAGTCTCTTTTGTTCTTTCTGCAGCTCAGTAAACGCTCTGCCACTGACCTGTGCGGCCGGAATGATGGAAACCTTAAGGTGATATTCCCTGATGTTGAGATGGAGGATGCCACTGACTCTGGGCTCAGGGTCCGAGCTCAGCCTGGGGACTATGTGCTGGTGAAGGTAAGATGTCCTTTTGGGCTTTTGGCTTGCCCTGTGAAATGGGGTGTTGCATTGGATAATTTGAGGGAACAAATTTTTTTTCCTGGAGAAATTCTTTAAGAAAATAAAAATCTCTTCTCAACCTAGACAATGGAAGGGCACCTTGAATTGAATTTTAGACTGTTTTTATCTAATACCTTCTGTTTTTCTTCTCCCCTATCCTGCAAGGGTTCTTTTTGGGAGTTTGGTGAAGTTGGAGTACATAGTAGCATATAGTTTCCTGCTGCTGAAAGGCCAGGAACTGTTCGCTGAAGTACCAGGAATTTAAGTAGCTAGCTCAGGCTCACACAACTAGCAAGTGGTAAAGCAGGGATTGGAACGGAAGCAGCCCCGGTTCTGTGTCCACATTTTTAACCATTGTATCATTCAGCCTTTCTGATAGTTCTTTCTGTCAGATTAGCATGCCCTTCGAGGTCTCTGATGCTCCAGGCATCCCTCACCTACATGTGCTCCAGTTTCCTGGGTCCCTTCCCTGGACTAGCAGCTCTAATTAAATGACTATGGGATTTCCTCTTTCTTCTTTTCCCCCTTTCACCGGAGATGGTCATCCGTTCTTCCCTCCTGCCTTCACTTTCTTCTTTCCTCCTCTTCTTACACTATCACAGGTCTGCTATTGCCATCTTCCTTCCCTTTTGGTCCTCATGTCCACTTGCCCCAGAAGCAGAGGCTGGCAGGACAGATACTGGTGAGGTAGGCAGGAGCAAAGCTGCTCCTCCAATCCTGAGCCCTGGAGCATCTGCAAAAGAGAGGGTATTTCTTTTTCTGACGTTGATAAGTGTTTTGTTCTCTTACCTATTTCTCAGTGCATTGCTCTCTTCGCTGCTTTCTGTGCCTGCCCTTCCTGTCACCTCTGTCTTGAGTCATGGGAGCCATGGTCCATGGCTTGTAGCTGAGGGAGGCTCGCCACCCGCATCCTGGCACAGTTTTTTGGATTGGTCTGGAAATTTTTACCAACACTTAGAACTTTTCTGTTCTGTCCATCTGACAAAAATTTATAACACAATCAATTTGCTGGTTGGTGACTTTATGATCCCCCTCCTTTCTGTCCTTGTCTTGGCTGGGGATTGTTTTAAACGTCACCTAGGAATTTCCTAGGTAGAGTAATTCCTATGAGGCAGCAATGTGATTGAAATAATCTGACATAGGCTTCTCCACTTGTTCTTTTATTTTTTGATAGTCTTATTTTCTTATTTCTCTCTCTTCCGAATGTTTGTTTCTTTGATTTTTAGTTGCCTTCCCATACCTCCTCCTAGTTTCTTTACACTGTGGCTAAGGGCTACTGGAAAAAAGGAATGAGATTGGTGGGTTGGGTTGTTGTATTAGTATGACATTCTTTTCTAAAATGGAAAAATTCCATTTGCTAAGAAAGGTAGAAAGTTATGCTCTACTACTTGGTACTCTCTTTTATTCCCATGTGTCATAAGCCCCTCAAGTAAGATTTACTGGAGGATCAAAATGAAGGCGGAGCTGTGGAACCAGGGATCTGTGGGCTCTTTCTCTTTGCTGCACATCTCTGCTGTTCTCATTTGCCTTCACTTAAAGTCTTTGTGCTGCGCTAGGACCACTCCCTCATAAATTTCACTTTCTTGTCTCCCTCTCTTCTGTGGTGCTTAGTTGGCTAAACTCCAGTTCTGGTAAAAGTAGTTATCTGCTTCCTCTGCATCTGCACCCTATCAGCTGAACATTGCTGGGGGAAAAGCACAAAGCTAATCTGTATTACATAGATTAGACCAGATGATGGTGATTGAAAACTCAAAATATACTAGCTTAAATAGGGTAAGAGTTCTCTTTCTCATAAGAACCTAGATATGGGAGGTCCAGGACTGATGACTGTGATGGCTCCACGATTATCATGGGTACAGACTCCTGTTTGTGTTCTCTGTGTGTGTGGCCTCCATTCTCGAGGTTGCCTCATGGTCCAGGATGGCTCCTCCCGCTGCCTGTCCGTATTCTCGGTAGCAGGAAGAAGAAAAGGGAAGGGCAGAAGGGCATGCTCTCCTCCTCCCCTCAGGATACTGCAGAAGTTCCACACGCTATTTCTGCCATAGTGATACAGCACACCAGGCTTCAAAGAATCTGAGAAATGTGGTCTTCATTCTGAATGACCATGTGTCCAGTTAAAAATGGGAGTTTTCGCCCTGGCTGGTGTGGCTCAGTGGATTGAGTGCTGGCCTGTGAAGCAAAGGGTTGCTGGATCGATTCCCAGTTAAGGCACATGCCTGGGTTATTGGCCAGGTGTCCAGTGGGGGGCACTTGAGAGGCAACCACACATTGATTTTCTCCCTCTCTTTCTCCTTCCTTCCCCTCTCTCTAAAAATAAATAAATAAAATCTTTAAAAAGAAATTGAGAGTCTTGTTTCTGAGAAAGAAGAGGAGAAATGTTGGGGGAAAAGTAACAGTCTCGCCCAGGTAAACGGACTGCACTCCGTTGAAGGTCATGACCACAAAACTCAAATGAACACTGAGCATGGCTCTGAAGTCCTGATCCTATGATGTTTTCCTAGTAAATTGATTTTCCCACTCTCTTCTTAAATCTTCATCTACCTCTCCAAACCCTACTGTCAGCGGACGTCTGCCTTGTATTTTATAGAGAAAATAGGTATAAGCCCTGGCCGGTGTAGCTTAGTGGATTGAGTGTGGGCTGGGAACCAAAGGGTCCCGGTTCAATTCCCAGTCAGGGCGTATGCCTGGGTTTGCGGGCCAGGTCCCCAGTGGGGGCCATGTGAGAGGCAACCATACATTGCTATTTCTCTCCCTCTCTTTCTCCCTCCCTTCCTCTCTCTCTAAAAATAATAAATAAATAAAATTAAAAAAAGAAAAGAAAATAGGTATAGTCAGATGAAAGCTCAGTGTCTCATCATTATTGCCACCAGCTCACTCACATCTCTACCCAGGCATGCTGTCTGCTTGCATGGCCTTGTGCAGGAAGCATCTGCATCTTCTGTCAGTGCCGCTCCTTGTGCCTTCTCTTCCACCCCTCCCCATCTTCTCAAGAGTTTTGCATTGATCTCCTCTCTGTCCTGCATCTTAATGTTAATGTGGCCAAAATAGAATAAATTCTTCCCACTCGCCTGCAGTTTTTGTCCCCACCTCAGTAAATGACACCACTCAATTGCTCAAGCCAAAAACTTAGGAATCATCCTAGATACTTGCTCTCTGTACTCCCATCCGTCCATCTGTTTCAGCTCTTACGGAATATATGTTGAACCTGATCATTTTTTCCCATCTCCAAGCCATCATCACTTCTTAGCTGGGAGACTGCAGTATCCTCTTCACTGGTTCTATCCTCTTCTACTTCAGTGTTTTAAAATTTAATTGATTTTATAAAATAGCTGGAGTGATTGTTCCATTTTACACTCCCACCAGCCATGCATGAAAATTCCAGAGGCTTCATATTTTCTGCTTCCATTCTTGCCCTCCTTTGGTCTGTCTGTCCCACTGTAGGCAGTGTGATCCTTATAAGTCAGCTTACTTAGTCCTCTGCTTAACACACTCCACAGGCTTCTCATTTGAGCCAGCATGAAATGCAAGGTGTCCAGGCCTTCTGTGAATTGTCCCAGCTACCTTTGCAGCCTCTCCTTTGCTCCACTCTTCTTATTTCCTCTCCTCCAGCTGTGGTAGCCTTCTTTTTGTCCCTCAAACCTAGTCAGTGTCACGAACTTTGCACATGCCGTGTAGCTTGGGAGGCTCTTGATCTTTGCCTGGCCGCATTCTTACTGAAGTGTCCAACCTTTCGGTGTCTCCGGGCCACACTAGAAAAAGAAGAGTTGTCTTGGGCCACACATTAAATAGACAAACACTAATGAAAACTGATCAGCAAAAAAAAGGTTTTAAGCCCCAGCTGGTATGGCTTAGTGGATTGAATGCGGGCCTGCGAGCCAAAAGGTCACTGGTTCAATTCCATGCCTGGGTTGTGGGCCAGGTCCCTGGTGGGGGGTGCATGGGAGGCAACCACACATTGATGTTTTTCTCCCTCTCTTTCTCCCTTCCTTCCCCTCTCTCTAAAAATAAATAAAATAAAATCTTAAAAAAAAAAGGTTTTAAGTAACTTTATGATTTTGTGTTGGGTTGTATTCATAGCCATCCTGGGCCATATGTGGCCAGAGGGCTGCAGGTTGGACACCCCTGTGCCAGGTTCTCTCAAATGTCACCTCCTTGAGAGACCTTCTGCGGCCACTGTAGTGCTAGAGCAGCTTCCTTCCACCTTGCTCTTGTCACTGTTGTGCACATTAGCCCGTTTTATCTTCATGGCTCTTTTCAGTGCCTGAAATCATCCTTGTTTGTTTCTTTACATATGTATCATCTGTTTTTTGTTTTTTTTCCTGAAAGCTCCTTTGAGGTCAGAGAAAATATCTCTATTGTTCATCTTAGTATCTGTAGCACCTAGGAGTATTCCTAGAATGTAATACATACTCAATATTTACTAATGGAGTGACTTGTTCTCATGGTATGAAATTAGACCACTGGTACCTTTGGGGTCACATGTCTTTAGTTCTCAATTAGAGAAGAAAGAGAACCATTCTCATAAAATTTTAGCCATAAATATCACAAGGAAGGATTTGACAGGTCCCGCCTGGATTAGTTTACCACTGGAGTTAGGAGTTCAGGGTCTGTTATGGGCAGCTCACTCCTGAACCTGTTCGGTTGGTGCTGGGGAGGAGCCATCTTCCAAGAGAAAAGGAAGAAGTGGCTGTTTGGGACTGACTGATTTGGGACTTTTTAAATTATGTGCATTACCACTGCATCAGACATCTTTTCCTCTCAGGGTTGGGTGCGTACAGGAACCATGCAGTTTCTGCTGTCCTATCTTCTCCATCAGGTCCCTTTTGGTGGCCTCTCCTCCGGAGGCTCCACATTATATCCCTGTGGTGCAGTCTTGGTTACCTTGCCTTCTTCTGACTCGTTTTCTTTCAGATTACCTCTGCCAGCTCTCAGACTCTTAGAGGACATGTTCTCTGCAGGACCACTCTGAAGGACTCCTCAGCACATTGCTCACCGGAGTGATGGCTTCAAAGTTGATGTGGGCAGTCATTCCCAGCAGGAAGGGAGATGCGGCTGGTCACTAATGAAAGAGGTAATGAAGCCTTGAAGACAAGCTGCAAGTGGTGAAGCAACTTTATGTCAAATGGGAAATGTATCTCTTTGTTGCTATATGGATAACCTTTACAGTCATTAAATTTACCTAAACTAAAGTGGTCCCTCTGTTTCTCTACGTTTATATCGTTTTTGCCTTGGTTAGTGTTCCTGGGATTTTCTCTAGACTCTAGAGTGTCTGTGTTAAGTGTTTCCCAACGCAGTTTCTGCTGTGGACCCTGCTAACCCTCCTGGTTTTCTCCCTTGGACCCTGTGAGTTAGAGACTGAAGGGGAGAGGAAGGTGGAGAAAACCATTTACTTGGGAAAAACTGCTTTAGCTCCTTCTGACATTTTGGTTTGATGGCACTGACTTACCTGCTTAACTTCTCACTTTATTCTCATATTTTCCCTGAAGATTTCATTTATACACCTCTTTTTTAGCCTCAGTTTGTTCTTTGCCTTCAGGTCTAACAGCACTTGGAGTTTTAGAAGAAATCATTACCTACTAGTAGGCTTTGAACACTCATTCTTGGCCCAGTCACTACTAAGATTATGTCCTGTGGGTATCATGAAAAAAAATCCAAAGATGCTAGCATGGAATATTTAGAGTCAGAAGGACTTTGGTTCAACTCCCCACTCCATTGCTTAAGAATTGTATGAACCTGAGTAGTTACTTTATTCTTCTGTGCCTGGGTTTTCTCATGCAACACGGGTATAATAATAAAATGTTTATCTCATCTGGAGTCCAGTGAGATTATACTCGTAGAGTTTAGGTAACATTATCTATGGAACATAGTAAATTCTTTTTTTTTTTTAATAATAAGTCACTCCTCTAGTACTTCAACATATATCTGCATGTAAGTAAATAGATAAACATTTCTTGCTCCAAAGAGCCCTTTTTCTTACCTATTTCTTTCTGGTAACTTCTGCCTATGGTAATTTTTTAATGAATTACATCAACTTTTTGTAAATCAATTATACAGTTAACTTCAGTATTTGGAGTTTTAGTAAGGATATTTTGATAAGCTGGAGCTTTAAATTAATTTATTTATATTATAGCAAGGAATTGAAATCCTAAGATTTCTGATCCTATAAAACCTAGATGATATTAGTAATATACCACTGCTATTGAATTTCATGGTTAAATACCACTGCACTTGTCAGTACCTTTAGTACACTGTTGCTCAGGTGTTAGTCCTGACACCGGTCAGGACCGGAGCGGGACCAGGCTAGGGGGTGGGGAGATGATGTTGGGAACCAGAAACCCATGGAGAGGTGGGAAGGATGTGGGTCAGTCTGCTCGCTCTCTTGTCTGTTCCTATCAGACTGATGCTATTTAGTCTGTATTTTAGCCTCCATTTATTTTTAAATATATTTTATTGATTATGCTGTTACAGTTGTCCCATTTCCCCCCTTTCTTCCCCTCCACTTCCACACCCCCGATTCCCCGCCCTTTAGTTTTTGTCCATAGGTCATACACGTAAGTTCTTTGGCTTCTACATTTCCTATACTATTCTTAACCTCCCCCTGTCTGCTTTCTGCCTACCGTTTATGCTACTTACTCTCTGCACCTTTTCCCCCTCTCTCCTCCTACCACTCCCTTGTTGATATCCTTCCATGCCTTATATAAATCCCTTTAACATTTCATATAATAAAGGCTGGGTGATGATGAACTCCTTGAACTTGAGCCTATCTGAGAAGCACTTTATCTGCCCTTCCATTCTAAATGATAGCTTTTTTTTTAACTATATTTTATTGATTATGCTGTTACAGTTGCCCCACTTCCCCCCTTCTTTCCCCCCTCCCCCTTACCCCCCTTTCCCCTCCCTTTAGTTTTGTCCATAGGTCATACACATAAGTCCTTCTGCTCCTGTACTTCCTATACTATTCTAACCTCCCCCTGTCTGTTGTCTACTTCCCATTTATGCTACT
>PVJI01004732.1:0-104708 GCA_004026765.1 Micronycteris hirsuta | reverse complement strand
GAGGTTCCTGAGTCCCTCCTCATTTTTTTGAATTCTTATTTCTTCCTTCTGGTCCACCCCATTGGTTTGAGTCCCAGCTTCCTTTTTTTCCCTATTGGTTCCCTGTAAATCTTCCTCCATTATCTTTATCATATTGTTCATTTGTTCAACTATTTCTTCCAGTTTTGTGAGCATCCTGATTACCAGTGTTTTAAACTGGGCATCTGTTAATTTGGCTATCTCTTCGTCCGTTAGTAGTAATTTGTTCTGATCTTTTGTTTTGGCCATTTTCATTCTTTTTTATCTCGGCACAGCTGTTGGAGTCTTAGGTGTTTGTCAGTGCCTGGCAACCTGGGTCACTTTTTTGTGACGTTTCCTCTGGGGGCGGGGCCTGGGAGGGAGCAATGGCGTCTGCTGTTCACTGCCACTCCCTATCACCCTCTGCTCCCCAGTTCCCCACTGCCTTTTCCACCAGTCTCGGCCCTGCTGGTTCCCACTGGCCTCTCCAGTTACGCCGCCGGCCTGCGAGGTTCACCCGTTGCTCGGGGTAGTGTTTTGTTTAGGCGCTCGCGGGGTGAGTTCCTCCAGGCAAACTGCCTCTCACTCCGCTCCTCTGCTCGGTTCTGCCCCGCTTACTGGCCTGGATGTACGTCCTCCCCAACTTCCTGGGTGTCGGACTTTCCTTCAGTTCGATTCTGTCCGTTCTGGTTGTTTATTTTTCTCTATTGAGTTCGTTGTTTAAACTCTCTGGTTGTGAGCGGCGGTGCAGTACATCCACCTACTCCGCCATCTAAAACAAAAAAGAACAATTTGACAGTAACCAGAGAGGAGGAGGGAGAGGGAAAATAGGGGATAATGGGGGGAGGGGCATCAAAGAACATGTATGAAGGACACATGGACAAAGCCAAAGGGGGTGGGTTTGAGGGTGGGAGGCGGGGATAGGTGGGACAGGAGGCGTGGTGGGGTGAAAATGGAGACAATTGTACTTGAACAACAATTAAAAATAATAAAAATTAAAAATATCAGCTTTCTAATTTCATCTTTTTAATATTTTCATATTTGTTTTGCTTTAAGTGTTTTTTAAATTTTTGTATATAATTTTAAAATATTTTCTTTTTCTAACAGTGTGTTTGATTTTTAATCTTTTGTTCCCGTTTTTCTACATTTAACCTTTTTTTCCCTGCTATAGTTTAGTAGTCACTATTTTGCCTTCAACATTTTTGATCTTCTGGTTTTACTTGTTTCAATCTTTTAAAAAATTCTTTACATTTTTAATTAATTAGCTTCCTTATTTTATTTATATTTTCATTATTAAACTTTTAGTTTATTTTATTATCTTAACGCATTATATTAGCTTTGAGACTTGTTCATTCTTAAAGATATTTTGGTACTTTTGGTTGGTATTTATTTTCATATTTTATATTATTTTAAATTTCTTTAAAATAATTTTATATTTAAATTGTATCATTTGGATTTAATTCATTTGAACCATGATTCTTTTCCTCTCTTTTTCATTTTATTCCTTTATCCCCTTCTTATTCTTAACTTCTACTTCTTTATACTGTTTGTTTTTAAAATGGTTATCAGGGAATTGATGGGAGATTGAAAGCTTTGGCAAAAATTGTCACCATAAACTGAGGAGATTTTTCTATTCAGTGCTGGCTACAGCTGTCCGTCTGGTTTCTCTTAATAGATTTCACATGCTCCTGGGCACTCAAAAGGCCAATAAAAAAAAGAGAAACCATTAAGACAAAAAAATTACCCCTCCTGTAATTAATGCCCTTCTGGCTGTGCATCAGCTGAGGGGCGTGGATTTAACGGGCACCTTCACTGAGCTCAGGGAGCACAATATCAGGATGAAGCTACGAAGGCAATACCAGAACTGCACATGGAAGCGAGCTATGGACAAGGACCAAAATTATAGTTGTCCCCCCTTATCCACGGGGGATACATATCAAGACCCTGAGTAGATGAACTTCTTAGCCCTGGAAGAACTTGAGCACTGGACTATGTACCAAGAAGGGAAAACACTACTCTGGTCCTATGACTTGTTTTCATTTTGACTGCTTTGAATGCTGTGGAAGGGACACAGTGTGGCTTCCAAGGTCAGGTTTCAGGGGCATTATCACTTTTGTTTTCAATGGAATGCTGCTTTGAGTCCACTGTGCTCTGAGGAAGTCAAACTAGCCACCCGAAACGATCACATTGGCAAGAACCAAGATATCCCAGCTGACAATCCCAGCTGAGCCCAGCTCCCCCGCTGACTTACCAGGCCATGCTTGTATCAGTTTATATCGTCTGTAGAGCAGAAAAATCACCCAGGCAACCCATGCCATGCCAATCATGGCAATTCATTAAAAGCCAAAATTAATACATTACTGATTTAAGCCATATAGATGGGGGTGATGTGTTACACAGACATAGATACCTGATACACCCTTGTACTCTCAAATGCTAGAGAGATTATATGAGCCAGTACATTCTATCTGTATATCCCAACTTAGTTCACCCCCAGTGAATGCCTTAGCAATTACCATCCTTAGAGTCTGCTTCCTAGAACTGATTTTGATATCAATATCTGATATCAAGTTTCCTGGAAGCAGAGCCTGAGACAGGGATTCAGGTGTATGTAATTTATTGTGGGCATGCTCTCAGAAGAAAGGGAGCTAGGGAAGGTAGATAATACACAGTGAAGGAACTAAGCAAGAATACGGTTTCATCTGATTAGCCTGATCACACGGGAACCTCTAAAGCATGAATTGTACCACTGCACTAGTCCTGCTTTGAGGCTTTAAAAGAACAAAACAAAACAGCTTTATTGAGAAATAATTCACACACCATAGAATTCACCCATTTAAAGGGTATAATCAATGGTTTCTAGTGTATCTATAGACATGTGTAACAATCACCATGGTCAATTTTAAAATACTTTAGTTACATCAGAGAGAAACCTTATGCCCTTTATGTTCCATTCCTGCTCCTCTGCCTTTAAGCAAGCACTAATCTATTTTCTGTTTCTATACATTTTCTTATTGTCAACATTTCACGGAAGTGGAACCATACAATGTGTGGTCTTTTATCACTGGCTTCTTCCACTTGGCATAATGTTTTGAAGATTCATCCAAGTTATAGATTATATTAGTATTTCATTCTTTTTAATAGATGAACAATGCTCTATTGTATGAATATATCCCATTTAGCTTATCCATTCATTGATTGATAGAAATTTTGAGTTGTTTATATGTTTTGGCTATTATAAATAGTGGTACTAAGAACATTTGTATGTAAATTTTTGTTTGTACATATGTTTTCATTTCTTTTGGATATGTACCTAGGTATGGAATTGCTGGGCCTTAAGGTAACTGCATGTCTGAGTAACAGCCAGACTCTTTTCCAAAATAGTGGTACCACTTCATATTTCTATCAGTAGCATATAGGAATTGGATTTCTCAAGATCCTTGACAACAATTGTTTTCTCTGACGTTTTGATTCTAGCTATTCTTCTGGGTGTGAAGCAGTATCTTACTGTGATTTTGATTTGCATTTTCCTGATAACTGATGACGGTGAGCATTGTTCCAAGTTCATTGGTCATTTGTATATCTTCTTTGGAGAAATGTGTATTCAGTTTCATTGCCCATTTTATAACTGGGTTATTTGTCTTTTTATTATTGAGTTATATAAATTCTTTATACATCCTAGTACAAGTCCCTTATCATGGTTTGCAAATATTTTCTCCCCTATTCTCTTTTCACTTTATTGATAGAATCCTTTGAGGCACAAAAGCTTTAAATTTTAATGAAGTCCAATTTATCTATTTTTTTTCTTTCATTGCTCACACTTTCAGTGTTAAAACTAAAAATTCATTGCCAAATCCAAGGTCATGAAGATTTAGTCCTGTTTTCTTCTAAAAGTATTCCATTTAAATCTTTGATCTATTTTGAGTTAATTTGGTATGTGGTGTGAGTTTAGGGTTCAACTTCATTCTTTTGCATGTGGCTCTAAGTTGCCTGGCACCATTTGTTGAAAAGACTGTTCTTTCCCATGAATGATCTTGGTAATTCAGGTCAAAAAATCAGTTGATACTAGATACATGGTTTTATTTTTGTACTCTTAATTATATTCCATTAGTCTCTACATCTAGCCATGTGCCAGTGCCACACTGTCACATGGCTAGATGTACAAATGTCACTGTTGTTTTGTAGTAAGTTTTGAAATTTGAGAAGTTTGAGCCCTCCTACTGTATTATTTTCAAGATTATTTTGGTTCTTCTGAGTCCCTAGCACTTTCTTAGAATCATTCTTGTCAATTTCTATCAAGAAGCTCACCAGGATTTTGATAGAGAGTGCATCGAACCCCCAGATAAATTTGGGGAGTACTATCATCTTAACAATATTACATCTTTCAATCCAGGAACATGAGATGTTTTTTCATTTATTTGGATTGTCTTTAATTTTTTCAATAATATTTTTATAGTTTTCAGGGTATAATTTTTATACTTCTTTTGTTAAATTTATTCCTGTTTTTATTATATTTTATGGGATTATAAATGGAATTGTTTTCTTAATTTCATTTTCAGATTGTTCATTGCAATTATATAGAAATATACTTTATTTTATATTGAGCTTATCTCATGCAACCACGCTGAATTTGCTTATTAGTTCTAATATGGTTTTTCTTTAATGTATTCCTTAAGATTTCCTGTATACAAAACCATGTCATTGGTAAATAGAGATAGTTTTACTTCTTCCTTTTCAATTTGGGTGTGTTTTATTTCTTTTTCTCTCTGTTGCCTAATTGCCCTGACTAAAACCTTCAGTACAATGTTGACTAGAAGTGATGAAAGTGGGCATCCTTGTCTTGCTCTTTATCTTAGGGGGAAAGCATCCAGCTTTTGACCATTAAGTATGATGTTACCTGTGGAATTTTTTATAGACACCCTTGACTAGAGTGAAGGAAGTTTCCTTCTATCCCTACTTTATTTTGTGTCCATGTTCATAAGAGATATTGTCTCCTTTTCATATAAGATTAATACTGGCCTCGTAGAATGAGTTGGGAAGTGTTTTCTCCTCTTCTATTTGGAAGAACTTGTAAATAATTAGTATTAATGCTCCTTTAAATGTTTGGAAAATTCAGCAGAGAAGCTATCTGGACATGGGCTTTTCTTTGTGTGTAGTTTTTTTATTATGAATTCGGCCTCTTTACTTGTTATAGCCATATTCAGATTGTCTATTTTTTCTTGAGGTAGTTTTAGTGGTTTGTATCTTTATAGATGTTTGTTCATTTCTTCTAAGTCATATAATTTATTGGCATATAATTGTTCATAATATTCACTTGTAATCCTTTTTATTTTTGTATGGTGAGTAAATATATTCTTTAATGTTGGATTCTAGTAATTTGAGTCTTCTCTCTTTTTAATTGGTAAATCAGTGAATGTTTTGTCAATTTTGTTGAGATTTCATAGGAGCAACTTTTGGTTTAATTAATTTTCTTCATTTTTCCTATTCTCCTTTTCATTAATTTCTGCTCTCATCTTCAATATTTCCTTCCTTCTGCTTGCTTTAGATTTAATTTGATTTTCATTTTCTTGTATCTAAGATGGAACATGAAGTTAAAATTTTGAGGTCTTTTTTCTTTCTTAATATAGGTATTTACAATTATAAATTTTCCTCTATACACTACTTAGCTGCATCCCATAAGTTTTGGAATACTATGTCTTCATTTTCATTCATCTCAAGGTATTGTTTAATTTCCCTTTTCATTTCTTTTTTGACTCATTGGTTATTTAGAAACATGTTCTTTAATTTCCACATATTTGTGATTTCCCCCAATTTCTTTCTGTTTTTGGCTTCTAATATCATTCCATTGTGGTGGGAGAACATACTCTGTGTTATTTCTCTTTTAAAATTTATTAGAGTTTGTTTTATGGCCTAGCAAAAGATCTCCCCTGGAGAATGTTCCATATGCTCTTGAGAAGAATGTATATTCTGGTGTCGTTGAGCTGTATTTCCTTCATTACAAAATTTAGTGTGCATCTGTATAGTAGATAATTATTTGAATAATTTTCCCATAACAGCAACCTCCTTCTTCTGGGAAACTGTCCCTCACTCCCAGCCACATGAGTCTGCCATTCTTGATATCCTACACTTCTGGCCAACAACAAGGTCACATAGCACAAGGAGACACTAATTCCTCAAGCATAAGGATTGGACTAGCAATGGATGCATGACCTAAGTGTGGACAATGAGAGTTATTCTCTGGGATTTTTCTCATTAGAATTTGGAAAGAAGAATTCTTGTTTCCTCTCTGGATGTTTGCTTTGTGAATGTAAGGTTGAGACTGCTCTTAGCTACGTCTCTTACCCCACAGAAGAGCCAAAGCTAGCATGGAGAGAGGAAAAGAGGCTTCAGCACAGGAAAAGAGTCCTAGCAGAGGTTAAGCACTGGGTCCAGCTGAACCTGAGTCTAGATCTACTCCTGCACTTTCTGCAGTCTTTCAACTTGAGCCAGTACATTTCCTCTGCATGTTAAGCTAGTTCAAAAAAGTCTTGACCAGCAAATCCTTGTAGGCAAAAACCATATCTTGTATTGATTTATGCCTCATTGCATCTAGAACAAGCACATAGTGAGGGCTTAATGAAGACTTCCTTTAAAAACTAACAGACAATTTTCTGAATCAAATTTAACATATTCATTTTCTTAGAATCTCCAAGGTAGGCATGCAGATACACACAAGCATACTGACACACACAGAGTTACTTAGGCACTCTCCCTTTAGCAGACCTGGAGAGTACGCATGTATGTACGTGTGCTTACACACACATACACACACCTCACACCCAAATACTATTATCTGGAAACAGACATAATTGAAGGCCAAATTTCCCAAAGCCAAAATTTAAAGGAAATATATCTTGTATTATGTACAAGGTGGAAAATTAAAAATGGCAGTTTTGAGCTCTTATTTTCCATGGTGCTTTGTGTTATTTTATATGACCTGTCATTTGCTTCCCATAGAATCCTATCAGGTAGAACTCATTTTTTCACAGATGAGTAAGCTGGAGACTTAGAGGAGTGAAGCTCAAGGCCACACAGCTAATATCTAGACCTGGAATTCAGAAACAAACCTGGATCCAGGCTTCTTTTACCAATACCTTGTGAACTGTGAACTGCTCCTGAGTCAGAACAAAACACAACAGTCCATTTGTGAGCACACACCTCATTTTTTCCAGAATCCAGAGTGTTACATAGTATCAGATAAACCCAACTTCATGGGGTTCATCTGTGTGGAGGGAGGTGAGGACCCTGTTTACAAGTATAAGATGGTGTTGGTGACATTGGATTGCCCTGTGAAGACTGCAGACGATTCAGTCATGAGGAACATGAAAAAGTAGAAAGTGTTGGGGCCCTGACCATGTGGCTCAGTTGGCTGGGCGTCATCCTATGAAGCAAAAGATTACTGGTTCAAAGTAAGCAAAATAGAATCAGAGACATAGAAATAAAGAACAAACTGACAGTAACCAGAGGGGAGAGGGAAGGGGGATAACAGGGGAAAGAAAGGAGAAGGAAGGGTCAGGTCTAGGAACATGTATAAAGGACCCACGGACAACGACAATTGTGGGGGAGGATTGAATGTGGGAGAGGGGTGGTGGGCAGGGCAGGGGAGAGTAATGGGGGAATAATGCAGACAACTGTAATTGAACCACAATAAAAAATTAAAAAAGAAAAGGTCACTGGTTTGATTCCCAGTCAGGGTACAAGCCTAGGTTGCAGGCCAGGTCCCCAGTTGGAACATGGGAAAAGCAACTGATCAGTTTCTCTCTCACATCAGTGTATCTTTCCCTCTTTTTCCTCCCCTCCTTGTCCCCTCTAAAAATAAATAAGTAAAAGAGCTTTTTAAAAAAGAAGAAAGTGCTGGGGACAGCAGGAAGACCAGCGTTATAAAGGGGAAGTGGGCGAAGGCAAAGAGGGAGAGGTAGAAAACCAGATCTTGTCACCGGTCTTCTGATATTGTTTTTGCAAGTTGATGACCACCTTCCAATTCCTGTAAGCACTGACTGTAAATTGGTATAGTTTTGTACCCTAGGCCGCCTCTCCTGCACTAAGTGGACAACAGAGATACTAACTCTGCCTGTTGGAAAGTTTTCTCATCGCCCCTGTCTTTCAGACTTACTCCTGAGAGAAGATGTAACCAGCAACTGTTCACTTGTGGCCATATCATACAAACCCATCTGCAACTAAGCCTGCACTTTTTCTTCCTCTGTCAACTAGTCATACTTTCCCATGAGGCTATAGATGTGGGTTGAGAGAGAGGTGGTGAAGCAGTAAGAGCAAGTGTGGGTCACCTGCTCAGGTAATTTTCTTGAGGTTTTAGACTTCTTTGAACTTTATACTGCTTCAGCTTTATGATTCAATAGATCAGGTAATACCTAATTCATGATGGGCAGGTTGGGTTGCCCAGCGTCTCACATTCAAGATTCAGTCTCTGTCAGGGTCTAAACTCGGCCTTGTTCTGAGAATTGTCGCCCAGGGACTTGCAGATTCACAGAAGGTTCTGAATTCTCTAAAGAAGGCACAGGGCTTCCTGGGTGCAAAAGAGGCCTGGTACCAAAACCTAATCAAACATCTCCTTCCCTAACGTGGTTTTGTTGTTATATAAACCAGGATATTGATGACTACCATTGTTTTCACTTCTACTATCTTAGTTTAGCTTCACAACAATTTGATGAAGTAGGTTTTATAAACTCCATTTAACCAGAGAGAAAAACCTATACATGACTCTAGAAGTGAAATGCCTTGGTCAAGTTTACATGGCTACGAAGTGGTGGCAGCTGGTCTCAGACTGCCAACTGCAGCACTATCTCTTTGCTCACCCAAAGTAGCTGCCTAATGCCATACTTACATCACCAGTCTCTGGAATCTTCTTGATTCACAGAACCAAATGAGACTTATCTACCTTTGGTTAAAGGGAAGGGCTCAGGGTGGGTGGGTAAAGGCAGGATAACACTGGGTCTCAGTACAGACTGTTTGTGTTGAGTTACAAAGGACCACATTCACAAACATGACTTTGTTGTAATATATATAGAATTATTTATGAATAAAATTATATTGGTCTAAAATTTGCTTTAAAATATCTGGAAGAGAGAAATCAGTAATGAAGTAAGATTGGTCATGTGTTAATAATTATTGAAGCTGAATGATGAAAATATAACACATTATACAATTTACTCCACATAGTAAAAAGTAAAAAATGTATTCTAGTCACCAACATTGACCAAATTCTGAACCATAAAACACATCTTAACAAGTATAAAGGAATAGAAACTATACAATGTCTGCTCTCAAAAAATGATGGAATCAAACCAGAAATCAATAAGAGAAAGATAGCTGGAAAATCCCAAAATACTTGGAGGTTAAACAACATACTTCTAAATAACACATGGATCAAAGAAGGAATCTCAAGAAACATTAGAAGTATTTTGAACTAGATGAAATTATATGCTTGAATTTATTAAAGTTAAAAACTTCTGCTCTGTGAAACACAATGTCAAGAGAACGAGAAGACAAGCCACAGATTAAAAGAAAGTACTATTTGTAAGACACATAAAAGAAAGGAGTATTATCCAAAATATATAAAGAACTTAAAACTCAATAATAAGAAAACGAACTTGATTAAAAAATGGGCCAAAGAACTGATCCAACACCTCACCAAAGAAGATACATACAGATGACAAGTAAGCGTATGAAAGATGTTCAACCTCATGTGCTTAGAAAACTGCAAATTAAAACGATGAGAGACCACTACATGTCTATTAGAATGACCAAATCCGGAATGACGATGACACCAAATGGCAGTGTAGATGTGGAACAACAGGAACTCTCCTTCATTGCTGGTAGGGATGCACAATGGTACAAACACCTTGGAAGACAGATTGGCAGTTTCTTACAAAACTAAACATATCCTTAACCATACAAGCCAGCAATGATATGCTGCTCACTATTTACCAACAGGAACTGAAAATTTGTGTTTACACAAAAACCTGCATACGGATGTTAATAACAGCTTTATTCATAATTGCCAAAACTTGGAATCAACCAAGATACCTTTTTGTAGATGAATGTGCAAATAAACTGTGGTACATTCAGACAATGGAATATTATTTAGTACCAAAAAGAAATGAATTGTTAACCTTAAAAACACATAGAAGAACCTTAAAAATGCATATTCCTGAGAGAAATAAATCTGACAAGCCTTCATATTGTGTGATTCCAACTATAAAATATTTTGGAAATGGTAAAACCATGGAGACAGTAAAAAGATAATTGATTGTAGGGGGAGTGGCAGTGTGGGGAGGGATGAATAGGCAAAGCACAAATAGGAGGACTTTTAGGGCAGTGAAATTATTCTGTATGATATTACAGTGAAGAATACATTTTGTTATATATTTGTCAAAACCCATAGAATGTAGAACAAGAGTGAATCCTAATGTGAACTACGGACTTTGGGTGATAATGGTGAGTCAGTGTAGGTTCACGGATTTTAACAAACGAACTGCTCTGGTGCAGCATGCAGAGAGTAGGGTTGGGTGTGTGGCAGGGTGGATGGGGGTATATGGGACCTCTCTGTACTTTCCACTGAACCTTGTTGTGAATCTAAAAATGCTCTAAAAAATAAAGTTGATTAACTAGGACATATATGTATATACATTCATTTATACAGGTGATAGTCCACTTCTAAGAGTGCTGAGGTAGAAATGAGGAAGCTACACAATCAAACAAATACAATGTGTATGAATCTCAGTTGGCTACATTTATTTTCTTTAAACCAATTCCAATTCTAACACCAGGGCCTAGTCCTTTCTACTAGATGCATCACGGGCACTATTGCCCCCTGCCCCGCTGAGGTGTCATGGCACTCCAGAATGCTGATATAGAACCCTAAGAATCGGAGAAGGGTCTCTATTCTCAGTTCATCAGAGTAGCCACTGTCCTCCTCATTGTTCAAGCCTGTAGTGTTTCCAGGTATGACACCTTTTGGCTTTGAGGTTACTTGGGGGACCCAGGAATCTTTTCTGAGGTTGGAAATTCCCTAATGGGATCTTAGGCTCCCTCTTTTTCATACTCGGTCATCCTCCTGGGGCCTGGCTACCATCTCGTGGGAGCTGGAGCAGACTAAGAGTGACGTTTCACAGATCTGCAGACCTCCTTCCCTTCCCATCCATTGAGTGGGGCAGGGGAGGGTCCTCCGTCTGTCTCAAAGGGCCTGAGCCTCCTGCACACTGCCCATGATGTCTCCCCAGATTCACCCACTCCTTTATCTCCTCACTCTTATACTCACCCCCAAGGATCCTGCCTCATGTGAAATAGGAACCCGAGAGGTCACAGTGCAGTGCTTTGGCCCCTTGTGTATACACCACCTCCATGATTTTTCCCGTGTCTTCTATGATTTGTTAGTGTTTCCTTACCATGAGTTACATTTGTTTTATTTCTTTTAACCTAAATAAATACCTCATTTTATTGTGCTTCACTTTGTTGCACTTCACAGACGTTGCCTTTTTTTACAAATTGAAGGCAAGACCCTTCACCGGCAAAAAGATTATAACTTGGTTTATTGTGACACTTTATTGCAGTGGCTTGGAACTAAATCCCCAATATCCCTGAAGCAGGCCTACACCAATTCTTATAAACACAAGAAATGGGAACATAAATACATACCTTCAGCGCCACCATTTTCAACACAGACCTGCTGAAATCACTCAGGGTGGAGAAGAGAGAACTGAGATGGTATTTTAGGTCAAGTAGGCAGGTCTGGAAGTGGTGACACCATTTCTGTCTAGAGTCTAGTGTCCAGAACTCAGTCATAGGCTCCAACTCAAGGGCCAGTGGCCTTGGAAATGTAGTTCAGTTGTGTGCCCAGGAGCAGAAATCAGCTGCATTGGTGGCTACTTAGGCAGACTCTGCTTCCCCAGTGAGAAAGCACTAGAGTGGGGGTCAGAGGTCCCAGGTTAGTCATTCTGTTCGCATTCAGGGTTCTCCAGTCCCCGGTTCCCTCCTCTGAAGGACGCGAAAAATAATACCAGCCTTGCCCATCTCATCGGGTATGTTTAGGGACAAGTAACATCAGGATGTAGTTTATAAAAATCCCTGTTAAATTGAACTCTAAAGGGCTTAACCAGGAGTTACTGTTATTTCTGCAAAATATTTAGGGGAATCTGAACATTCAAAGTTCTCAGCTATGTTTATCCAAATATTCCCACCTGAAGCCTCAGAATTCCACTTCACTTCTTTCCTTTGGGGGCCCTGATTATACAGGCATTATAGAAGGCCATCATGAATGAGAATTCAGCACTCTCTGATGCTCCACAATTATGATTAAATCCTGAGCTGGTTCTCTGTGCTGTCTGCCCTTCAGCCACAGTCTCCTTAAACACTGCCAAGGGAGGCCTTCTGGCTTTCCCATTTTGCCATGAGTCGGTGAGTGACTTTTTGTGCTGGTCATTATCTCTTCAAGGATTCAATGGGCTCTTAACAACAGTCATCCAATTTCATAGTCCTCCCAGTTACCATCGCCCTCATACCTCTCCACGGGATCATTGTACCTGCTAGTGTGCCCCCTTCTGCTGGCCTCTCACCCCAGTTTACCACCGGTGAAAGTTTTAACATTTACATAGCTACAGCATGCCAGGGGCTATTTGTATTCCACCAACAACTAGTTAGAGGGCCCTCATTGCCAGCTCTCCAGCAAATGATCCATTTCCCAAATCATTTTTTAGAGTTGGCTTCCTAGGACCCCTCCTAGCGCTGACTATCCTAGAATGAGTTCCCTTTCTGAGATGGGGAACTGCACGCTGTCCACCCATCCAGGGTTAGTTGGAAACTGTGGGAAATACACCTATATGGGAATGAGAAAGGCAGGGCTGGGGAGAGGAAGAGAAGCTGGCCTGTGATGTGGTTACAACTGAGGCCTCAGCACAATCTAGGAGGAGCTCTGAGTTAGAATAACCCTTTAAAACTGTCCCAAATAGAGGCAAGGGAAGCGAGCTTTGCCGCCTCCCTACATTGGGCAATGTGGGCTGTTGCTACCCAGGGAGCGGTTTCCCACAGCCAGGGCAATTCCCACTGAATACTGGTCAGCCACCAGTATTCTCTGCACCTGGGGATGGCTGTGTCCCCTACAGAGAGAACATGAGGGGCGCACTACAGTCTCCACAGAGCGAGGCTTTCAGCTCTTGGTGTGTGTCCTCATATGACCACAGTCTGAGAGCTCACTCCACTTTCTACGGCAGCACCTTCTCCTTTTGACCGAGAGACCTGGAGGTTAGTGTTTCTCTCTCTTTTTAAAAATTTAATTTCTCTACCTTTCTGGGGGAAGGGAACCTAGGAAAATGGAGCTGGCTGCTCCCTCATGCCTCTTCAGAGCCCTGAGAAGTGAAGCAGGGCTGTCCCAGGAGCTCCGTGTCCCTGCATCTCATCTGCCCACTTGCACTCTGTGGCTCCCACTGCACGAGGATGTGAGAAACGCCTGCACATCCCCAGAGTTCTGGAGAGAAAGAGGACAGAGCTTCCTGGCACTCAGATCTCCTAACTTACTACATCTCTTTCTGTAGTAAGTGGTACCACTAGCCACATGTATTTAAATTAAAATTAAATGCAATTGTATTTAAAACTCAGTTCTGCCCTGGCTGGTGTGGCTCAGTGGACGGAGCGCCTGACTGTGAAGCAAAGGGCCACTGGTCTAATTCCCAGTCAGGGCACATGCCTGGGTAGCAGGCCAGGTCCCCAGTAGAGGGCCTCTGAGTGGGAACCACACATTGATGTTTCTCTCTGTCTTTCTCCCTCCCTTCCTCTCTCTCTAAAAATAAGTAAATAAAATATTTTTTAAATAATTTTTTTAAAAAACTCAGTCATAGTAGCCACATTTCTGGGGCTCAGCAGCCATATGTGGCTAGCGACTACTACATCAGATGGTGCAGGCATGGAGCATTTCCATTATTGCAGGAAGTCCCTGTGGACAGCCCTCAACTATTGTTTTCCATTCCATTTGGATCTAACATGGGTGGAAAAGACACCTTCTCCTCTGAGACTCCCAACAGTCTCCAGTTTTCTTGCTTTTTCTTCAACTGTCTTCTGTTCCATAGGCCAGAGAAAATTTCCATCTTCTCTTGAGTATGTGTGTGTGATATTGGTTAATAGTTTAAAACACCTCTCCCCCGAGCTTTCCCATTCTTCTTCCTCTCCCATTATTTTCTCGGTGATATCTGTCATTAATCTGCTAGCCTTTCATCAGACTCGTGAGAAGACGAAGGGTTGGTCACACTGATTTATTAAAAGTGTCCTATGAAAATGCAATTCCTTATATTCTGTAGGAAGCTATTAATGAATATTGATGAATATTTTTATTATTGCTATGAACATTAGATTTCATTGTTATGTAGCATGCATTTCTTTACCATAACTGAGTTCTAATTTAAAAACAGGATTCTGAAACGTTGATCTGAAATGTTTGAAGCAAGTGAAAATCTGAAAAAAAAACTCATCTTCTCTCAGTGATTGTTTCAGAGGGAACATCAGCTGCAGAGAAATTGGTACACATCTAGCAAAGCAGGGGGGGGAGGGAGGGAGGTTCTGCAGTCGTACATCGGCATGCCTGCTGTCGGCTGTCAGGAGCAGTTTTATGAAGACTGTGCTATCACAGTGCTGAATGTTTTATTCTCTCTCTCCTCTTGCACAAAGAAAGGAAAGATGCAAGAGAGATACAAAGAGGAAATGAGAAGGGCAGAAATAGACCGCCACCCCCACCCAGTGGAGCTGTAAGTTGGCAGTTCCTGGGGAGAAATCAGACCTCGAATGTAAGTTCCCAGAAGGAATTGTGATGGATGCTGGAGGTGTTCATATTCCTTCAAATGTATCATACATCTTTTTCTAGTTATAAAAGTAACACATGCTCAGTTTAGGTAACATAGAAAATATAGATAAATATGAAGAAGGAAAGCAAAATTAACCTCTGTCTATCGATAACCTCTATTATATTCATTGTTTCATTACACACACACACACATTTTTAAATTATAACATAATTGGAAATATACTATAAATATATTATTTTGGTCCTTTTCTTGTTTTATATTACCTCATGAGTATTTTCTTATTTCATTAAGAATTGTTTTAAAATATCATTTTTAATGACCACATAATATTCTATCTTATAAACACACCATAATTCATTTAACCATTCTCCTGTTATTGAACTTTTAAGCACTTTTTTCTCTTATAAATAACAAAACAATGAACATTTGTTTACCTCCACTTACCATAGGTCTTTATAAGTGGAAATTCTAGATCAATGAGCATGAATTTTTATGCAGTTTTTGATGCACCAAAACTCCAATTGTAGACAAGGTTAAGCTGTTTCCTGCAGGTAGTATGAGCCCCATGAAAATCAAAGAAAACCATTTTTCAGTGTCCTGAACATTCTAAGGTAGTTACAGAATCTTCCAGTTATTATTTTATCGCTTTTCAGCTCCAAATTCACCCTTTTTGACTGCTCTGTGAAAATGGAGCCAGAACCTTTAAACATGTTTTCCTTTCTAACTGGCATTAAAGATTTGCGGGTAGAGGGCGCTAGAGAGACACTGCAGAAGAAACCAGAGTTTCGCTTTTTGGTTCCAGAGTGCTTGTTAAACAGGTTCCTGAAGCAGGCACAGCTTCTCCACTCCAAGATTCCTGGTGCACCCACAACAACCAGCTTACCCTGGCACCATGGCCTGGCAGTTTTGTAGTGGAGTGCCCACAGTGACACCTCCCCATGGGCAGCTTTCCCCAGCACCGTAGAAGGTGATTCCTGGCAAGTTCTGGGGCTGCAGCATCTCAGCAACCCTGCCATCCTGTACTCCATGGCGGCACGAGGGATAGCAGCTGTTCCTTCTTTCTCTATTTCTATATTCTTTAGAGTTCTCTTTGTTTCTTACTAGCCAGTCCCTTGTTACTCCAGCCCATTGTTACAGTTCATAATTGTTTATGTTAAACTTCCCCTGTTCAAACCGCTGTGTGGTTTCTCTTTTTTGATCCCACACTGACTGATTCAGGGCCTAGACGACCCTGATCTCTCTCATCCACAGTGCAGCCTGACTCCTCAAGCCAGCCTGGATCTCTGCTCTGACCAAGTCCCAGATATTCTATGTTGCCTGATTTAAAAAATTAAAACTCTGACTTAAAAGTCATTTTATGCTTTCAGGTTGAAAGCCTTATTGGCATTTAACTTAGGAGGCAAAGTACAGGCACTACCAAACTATTGTATCTTCTTTCTTCTGATGGCCTCTACTGAGCAGCCACGAGGTTCAGTCAGTCACTCCTCCATTTCTTCTCTCCTTGTCTCTGTGGATGTCTCTCCATTCCCCTGTCCCTTTTTCAGGCATCTACTCCTCAACACACAGCAATGCATCTTGCTGTCACCAGGTGATTCTCCTCTCTGCATATTGCTCCACTACTTAAAATCAGTGCATCTGAGCTAACAGTCTGCAGCCATGACCTTGGGTGATTAATGACCTTGTGGACTAATGGAGGTCGTTTATTTTCCCTTCCCTATTATCTCCTATAGCCACCAGCAAATGAGGCTACCACACTTGCTGGTAAATAAGAGATACCAAGAATAACTGTTATTCTGCTCTATTGAGTGTAAAAGGAAACCCTCAGTTTAAGGATATTCGAACAGCTATTAATAAATTCCTCCTTCTCTGCTTCCTGAAACTGCACACATCCTTCAAGATCTGAATTTGCGTCACTTTCAGTAGTGCTTTTGCTCAGTTCATCAGTAGCAATTAGCCCCTTCTTTTCTCTCTGCCCTAATTGTGTTTATCCCTTGGCTGTAGACCAGATAGAAGTTGGGTTAAAATCAAGTTTCCCATCAGGTTGTGAATTCCTACTGAGAAGGTACCACATCTTGTTCATTCTTGTGTTGACTCATAAGTGTCCAATTAATGAATGTTATATTGTTACATTAACAGTAATAAAATCAACACTATGTGAGAAACATACAGAGGGCAAGAACAACCAGAATAAGATGAATACCAGACAAGTGGTTCTCAAACTTTAGCTTGATCAAAATCCCTGGGCAAGAGGAGGGAGGCTCCTTAAAACAGATCCCTGGGCCCACCCATAGAGTTTCTAGTTCAGTAGGTCTGCGGTGGGGTCCCTAAATATGCATTTTTAACAAGACCCCAGATGAGGCTGAAGCTACTAGTCAGGGACCACATTTTGAGACCCACTAGGTAGCCCACCCCTGTCCTATTCAACATTCCCCCCACTGTGCTTCTGCACTGCTCAGATCAACCCCAGGTGAGAGAACTCCCAGGCGCACTTTCCCCAGAGCAGTGCCTGTTACAGAATCGTAGATTTTTGACACAGAACTTCAATGAGAGAAACTTCAGAGTCTTCTCTTTATTCCAGTTTGAATCTAAAGCAGGAGTCCTTTTGACCATCACATGGTCCTCCAAACTTGAAATTTCCTCCTCTGGAACAGTTCTCTGCCCCTCAAGTTTTGACATTCTCAGAGCTGGACATGAACACCTGCCCGCCTCTGGCCAGCTCGGGACTGAAGGTGATGTCAGCTGACCAGCCCCAGGGACTGTCGCCTGGGAAGCGGGCTCCTCGGGGAAACCTTTGTTTTGAAATTCTCGCTCACCTATTCCCGAGTTGTTCTATATCCCCAAAGGGCTTAGTATTCTAACAGTCGGAGATTCAGCTTGGGTTTGACTTGGGGACTTCGATGAATTGCGGTCCCTCACGAAGAGCCAAGCGCCTCCCCCTTCCTCCCCACCCGCCGCGGTAGCTTTTTCGGGTCCTCCCCACTGGCTCCCACAGGGGGCGCACCCGACCCAGGCCAGTCCCGGAGAAGTTCCTGAGCAGGGCGGCAAAAGTGGGCCCCCCTCCTGGCGAGAGGCAGTCCTCGCTGGGGGAGAAATCGGGTGGCCGGCACTTGCTCTCAGCCGGAGGGACGGTGGGGCGCAGGCACTGCGGAGGGGGCCCTCTGCCTGGGCTTGGGAATCAGATCGCTGGGTCCTGGGCTGACACTCTGTTCCTGTGTGACCTTGAGCAAGTTACTCACTCCCTCGGACACCTCGGGAAATCGCAACAGTAGTGTGGCGATTTAACAAGAAAATGTATTTAAAGCACTTTGAAGCGGGCTGGTACAGAACAGTGTTCTAAGTGATGGTGCTTAGGTCCATCAAAATGGAAGGCATTGCCTTCCATTTGAGTCGAGCGTTTTCTCATCTGATGGAGGGATGTTTGCAGGAAGGAGCCAGGGCTCAAAATTCTGCAAATAGGAGGCTGGGGATGAGGGAGGAAGCAACAAGAATGTAGTGAACACCGTGTGCCATTTTCTCTATAGACACTGTTTGCTACAATCCTCCGAGTAAACTTAACTGTTTTACAGACGGAGAATGAGGTGTGGGGAGGTTAAATGACCTGCCATGGCAAGCATATGGCAGAGCTTGTGTTTGAACCCAGGAGTTGAAAAGCTGTGATGCTCTTCATAGTGGCAACCTGAGGAAGCCAGGGTACCAAGGATGCTCGGGGTAAGGGGTACCTGGGGTAGGGCAAAGGGAGCTTGGGTCTTGGAGGACACTGTCTCCAGTGGGCTACTTCAGAGACAAAGGCAGCCCAGAGACTGCCTAGCCCACACATAGCCCAGCAAGCCGCCTCCCTCTGTCCCTGAAATTATATGCCAGTTCTCCTGATAACAAATGGGAATGGTACTTGATTGAGGTACAGTTTAATAGTCTGGTTCCAGGCTGCCTGAGTGTGCACCCCAGCTCTGCCACTGAAAACCTCTGAGCCCTTGGGCAAGTTCCTTAACTGTTCTGGGCCTCAGTTTCCTATCTGTTAAGTGGGAAAATAATACTACTCACCTCCTAGGATTGCCATGAGCTTAAATAAATTATATTTGTGAAGCCCATAGCACAGTGTTAGCATAGAGGAAGCAAAGGTCAGGGTTACAGGACTGTATTTGACATGTCAAGGCTTGCTTTGGCTTGGCTTGGCTATTAGCCAGCCTGGCAAACTTGAGGAGTCATTTCCTGTCTCTGGTCACTAAGTGTGAGCACTGCTCTGTGCTCTTGACACGCAACCATATATCGCTCCTACCCACACTGGAAGACGGGTACTGGCTCTCTCCCCATTTCACAGTGGGGATACCAAATCTCCAAGAGGTGAAGTGATGTGCCCAACATCACAGGACAGGGAAGGGTAAAGCTAGGACTCAGAGTCCTTTTTGGGACATAATCCCATGACGAAGTTCTATGGGTAAAACAACACAGTTTGGCTCAGGGTGGGGGAGGTAGGGCAGGGCCTGGAACCTGTGACATCTGCCTTCTCCCCACCTCTCCTCCGGCAACTCTAAGACTCTCTAGTTCAGGAGAACATGGAACACTTTCCTAATGCATCTTATTTTATTTAGCCACACACACATATTTTTTCCTTCATCTCCATGCTCAGCGTAGACACCTGACTCCGAAATAAAACATACCGGCCCCAAATCGCTACTTTTCCTTAGACAATCTTTCCATCTGGAATGCTCTGGCTCTCTGCCCTTCCCATTTCAACAATAATTAGAATACCTAATATTTATTGAGAGTGTCTGTGCTAGACACTAGAAGAAATCCTTTGAAACATTAACTCATTTAGGCTCCCAAATAACCCTATGGGATTGGAACTACTTTTGTCCCTATTTTACAGATTTTTCTACACTGAATGTTGCTCCTTTTGCTAAATTGCATCCTAAACACATGTTAACTTCAGCTCTGTTGTTTCTTTCTTTCTTTCTTTCTTTCTTTTTATGTGTACATGTCTCATCCACCCTTCTCCATTACTTACTAGCTTTTTCACCCTGACCGCTTTGTTTCAGAAAGGCCTAATGTGAGGCTACAATGAGACAATGCTTGTAAAGTGCTTAGCTTGGTGCTGGGCATGCTAAGTGTTCAATAAATGGTAGTTCCTATCCTTACATTATTAATAAGATCTGACTCATAACCTTTAAATGCTTTTGCCTCCTTTTTTTTTCTCCTCAGCACCCAGCCTTGCCTATTTTTAGCAAAATTCTGCTCATAGCCTGATATTTACCTGCACACTGGGGCTACACGTATTACCATCTTGACTGTGGAGAGGAGGCGGCTGAGATGTGGAGCACTTCTGGCCCCGGGCCCAAGCCTGGACTTTGCCCAGGATTCCTTTCAGAGGGCCATTCTGTGGCTGGCTGTCACAGCCCACAGCCCTGTGTGCTTTGCTCGTGTGACTGTGATTCCCACTCCGGGCTCTGCAGGTGCTGCAGGAAGAGTCCAGAACACAGAGAACATGAAAGAACAAAGGCACCCACCCCCCACCCAGGGATTCTGAAGACAGCGCCCCTATTAGTTTCCCTGGGCTGCCATAACAGAAGACCACAAACTGGGCAGCTTAAAACAACAGAAACTTATTCTCACAGTTCTGGGTGCCAGAAATCTGAAAGTAAGATGTCAGCAGGTTCATTCCTTCTGGAGGCTCTGAGGGAGAGCCTGTCCCACGCCTCTCTCCAAATCCAGGCAGTGGCCAGTGGTCCTCGGTTTATAGTGCATCACTCCGATCCCTGTCTCCATCACCACAGGGCCTTCTTCCCCGTGTGCCTCTGCGTGTCCCCTCTTCTTTTCCTAAGGACAGCAGTCATTGCATTTAGGGCCCAGCCTACTCCAGTGTGATCTCATCTTAACTACTTATATCTGCAAGCCCCTACTTCCAAATAAGGTCACATTCTGAGGTCCTGGGTAGATATGAATTCTGGGGGACATTATTCATCCCACTACACTCCCCATCCCACCAGAGGGGTGGCTGCTGCTCCCAGGGTGTGGTCCTGGTCCCCCACAGAGAGATTTATATGTGCTCTGCAAAGTGGCCACTGTACTTAGAGTCAAAGAAACATAGACTCTATTCACTGAGTCATCTTGCTGGGCTCAAACATCATGTTTGAATTGACCTCATGCTATCATTCACTGAGGGAAGGAAGAGCGGCATTAGGGATAAAACGGAAAAGGAAACAGTAGAGTGTCACCAATTTGGCCCTCATTTCAGATATTTCTGCCTAACTCTCACAGTGCTGGCAGGAGGGCCTCCCAACGATCTTTGAGAAAATGCTGGACAGTGTTTAAGGATATTTGTAAAATTTCACCAAAGCCAGACCTAGAGGGAATCTGTTTAAATTCACTAAGATGCAGGGTGTGGAGAAAATGTAAAGAAGTCTGTCTTGGCTTCAAAGATTTTAAAATACTGAGTTTTCAAAATGCTGCCTGAAGATTGGAGGTTTATAATTAAGGCCTCTCGGCCTCCTATGTTTTCTGAGAAAATCCCGATTTCAAATATTCCACCCATTATGCAAACAACAGATGTATATTTGTCAGACTGCTCTCTCTGTTTGGGGGCCTGAAAAAAAGTTACCCCATCCCTAGCACATAGTCCTTCACTGAACAAATTGGGCACCTACTATGTGCAGGCACTGGGGAGCCAGTGAGACTGTTTGGCATACCCCAAGGAGCTCAGTCATCTCTCCAATCGCCTGGAGCCTGGCGAAGAGGGAGCCCTCCAGGAACTCAGGGGGTGTGTGAGGGACAGGAGCGATGCTCTGGTCTGGAGGTCAGGAGAGGCTTTCCTGGAGAGAGAGTGAATGGCCTGTCCAGGAAGAAGAACTGACGTGAGTGGACGTGGTATGTGGGCAGACCTCACACTAATGTAGTTCTCCATTAACTGGGGGCTGGCAGGAGTGGGACAGAGCCTACCCCTCATTAGCCAGCAGGAAGACTGACTGTGAATAAGCTGCAGCAGAGGCTGTGGCTGAGCCCGCCCCCGTCACCCACACCCCACCCCTGCCGGAGTTAGGGAAACCAAGAGCTAAGCTCTGTGGCCAGGCCATGGGTGAGGGCTTGGAGTGGAAAGGAGTGGGTGGCTGGCATCCAGGACCAGCAGGCCCGGCTTTGCCACATGCACGGCCCCACCTCCCACGACCCTTCCAGAATACTGGAGTATTCTGTAGAGTTGACTGTGTGACATTCTATAGTGATCCACGGTCTGGACATATTTGCCTGCCCAGATGTCCCTCTACAACCTCATCCCCCTCAGGTTCTCATTTGCCCTCCACAACCACTGCTACCTGAACTAGGTTGGCATAACGGTGGTGGCCTGGTGCACCCAAATAACTTGGCAGGGCTGGTTAGAATGTGAATTTTGGGTCCTACCCTTCAAGGCTATCTTTTGACTGTCATGGGCCCTGGGCATGTCTACCTTCCTCCATAAAAAGTATTAAAAATTCTGTTTTACCACTGCATTGGCACTAAGAGCATAATCCAAGGTAGATTATGTTCATTTATTTCTTCTCATTTTAAAGGAAATTAAAACCTTTTTGTAAACACATAAAATATTGGGTGTTTTGGGCTCTGTGCCTACTGTGCTTGGGGCGATCTGTCAGCTCTGCCACCCCTGTGTGCTGTGGGAGTGCATGGGGGAGTCATCGGGAGGGGGAGGTAGAGACAGAAGGGAGGGCGACAGGAAACCAGACACACACCTGGCTCATTTGAGAACACGGGCTAGGATAAGGATTCTAGCTTTCTGGGGTAGGGCATAGGCACAGTTGGCAACGGCATCTCTGAGAGACACAGTCCCTGGAGCAATGCATGTTTGCACACAAACCAGTATTTACACAGACTTTCTGAGGTCAACAAAGAGTTCTTGGGTCCAGGACAGCAAGCTATACCCAGAAAAGAGAAGTGATAAGCCAGGACCCCTTCCCTCCCACACCATAGGCTCTCTGCTCCTGGGTTCCAGGATTCAGGTCAGAACATTGAGCAGCTTTGTGGGTTAATCAGAAGGCAATGCTGTTCAGGCCCTAACCACGACCTAACCGTCTACCAGCAGCACGGTTTCCATGGGGAAAGGCAAACTTGCTTCCACTGCAGACTTCTAAAGGGAAATTGCAGCACACAGAGTTTGTAATTTGGGGGTTGGTTGTCCTGACAATAGTCCACTTTAATGAGCTCAACAGTAAGAACAGACAAAGCGGTCTTTCTGGGCCTTTTCTTGTGGCCTGGCTCTGAGTTTAAATGTTCCCCACCTCCAAATCCAGGTGTCCTGCAAGCATATTTCTTTATAGTAACTGGGTGGATTAATTAGAATTTATGACAGTAACTCATCCAGCTTCCACAGAATCTGCTTGTGCCTGGAGAGAAAAAGGAAAGGCTTTAATAATTAAAATAACTAGGAAAAGATCTCCCCATCTACCCAGCAGAGAAAGCAAACTGAAAAATAAGCTAACCGTAGAAACCAGGATTTCAAATTTCACACACTTGGCTAGCTCAAACTATTAATGTTGATCTTGTATAGAAGTAACCATTTTAAACTAAGTCAATGAAATATAAAAGCAAAAGATCATTAAAGTAAGAATACCTGGTCATTGAATGAAAAGACTATAAATATCCAGAATAATAGGTGTGTGTATGTTCATTGAAGCTATCACTTAGGGCTTTTGTCCTCCATTGTGACGGGATAGAGGCTGTTATGGCAGAGAAGCAGTGGAAATGCCGGGAGTGCTTCCTCTGTGTCATCCCAGGTACTTGCTACCTGCTGCATAGGTGCTATTTCACTTAATTTTATCTTGTAAACAACCCTGTGGGAGATTCCCATTTTGTGAATAAGAAGCTAAGCTTCCAAAAGTTACAGTTTTAAAAATTATTATTATTACTACTACTACCACCATTTCTGCTGAGATAGAGTTTTCTTTCGTGGATAGTCCAACATTTGTTTCCTGAAGGCTAGGGAATGAACAGGGTTTCATCCTGTCTAGAAATTTCCTGCTTGATAATCTGCACAGTTCTCATGTTTGAAGGGAAAGCTATACAGTTGTTTTTCTGAACTTGTCAGCTAGGTCGCTGGAACAATGGTGTTGAAGGAAGTGTGAACTTCCTTTGCGTTTTTCAGTGGGGCATTACCCTGAAATCTAATCAACTCTCTCTAGGGTTTCGACCAGAGAAACCTGGACCCCTGAGAAAAGAAGTGTACACACTGAGCTCTGCTCAGCATTTGTCCAGCCAGTTGGTTTAGTTTGTTTGAGCCGCACATAAACAGTAAGTTGCTTAAACAATAAACATTTCTTTCTCACAGTTCTGGAGACTAAGAAGTCCAAGATCGAGACGCTGGCATATTCTGTGACTTTTGAGAACCCACATCTTAATTCATCTTAATTCAGCTGTCATTTTGCCATGTCCTCATGTGGTGGAAGGGGTAAGAGTTCTCTCTGGGGTCTCTTTGACTGTTATAAAAATTTTTTAATTTTTTTACTTTTAAATTACAGTTCACATTTCATATTATTTTGTATTAGTTTCAGGTGTAGAGCATAACAGTTAGACATTTCTATAATTTACAAAGTGATGCTCTCAATACATTTAGTATTCACCTGGTACCATACATAGTTATTACAATATTATTTTTATTTTTGAAAGATTTTATTTATTTATTTTTAAAGGGGCAAAGGGAGGGAGAAAGAGAAAGAGAGAAGCATCAATGTGTGGTTGCCGCTCACGTGGCCCCTACTGGGGACCTGGCCCTCAACCCAGCTAGGTGCCCTGACTGGGAATCAAAGCTGCAACCCTTTGGTTCATACCCTGCGCTCAATCCACTGAGCTACGCCAGACAGGGCTATTACAATATTATTGATTATATTCATCATGCTGCACTTTACATCCCTGTGACTATTTGGTAACTACCAATCTGCACTTCTTAATCCCTGCACTTTCTTCACCCATCACCGCAGCCCTGTCCCACCTGGCAACCATCAGTTTGTTCTCTGCATCTGAGTCTGTTCCTGTTTTGTTTTTCCATTTATTTTGTTCTTTAGATTCCATATATATGAGGAATCATATGGTATTTGTCTTTCTCTATCTGACTTATTTTACTTAGTATAATACCATCTAGGTCCATCCATGTTGTCACAATTGGTAAGACTTTATTCTTTGTTATGGCTGAGTAATAGTCCATTGTATGTATGTACCATTTCTTTTTTAAAAATATTTTTATTTTAAAGGATGTTTTATTTTTCCCTTTAACACAATTTATTTATTTAATAGTTTATTGATTATGCTATTACAGTTGTCCTGATTTTCCCCTTTGTCCCCCTTCCACCCAGCATGCCCGACTACCTCAGGTGATCCCCCCACCATTGTTTATATCCCTGGGTCATATGTATAAGTTCTTTGGCTACTGTGTTTCCTGTACTGTACTTTACATCCCCTTAGCTATTCTGTAACTGCCTATTTGTACTTATTAATACCCTCACCTCTTCACCCATTACCCTACTCCAGCCTCCCATCTGACAACCATCAAAAAGCTTTCCTTATCCATGATTCTGTCTCTGTTCTTCTTCTTTGCTTAGTTTGTTTTTTAGATTCAATTGTTGATAGATATGAATTTATTGCCATTTAATTGTTCATAGTTTTGATCTTCTTCTTTTTCTTAAATAAGTTCCTTTAACATTTCATATAATAATGGTTCAGTGATAATGAACTCCTTCAGTTTTACCTTGTCTGGGAAGCTCTCTATCTTCTCTTCAGTTCTAAATGACAGCTTTGCTGGTAGAGTAATCTTGTCTGTAGATCCCTGCTTTTCATGACTTTGAATATTTCTTGCCAATCTTTTCTAGCCTGCAAAGTGTCTTTTGAGAAATCAGCTGACAGTCTTATGGAAACTCCCTGTAGGTAACTGCTTTTGTCTTGTTGCTTTTAAGATTCTCTCTTTATCTTTAAACTCTGACCTTTTAATTATGATGTGTCTTGGCATGGGCCTCTTGTTTGGAACTCTCTGTGCTTCCTGGACTTGTGTATCTATTTCCTTCACCAAATTAGGAAAGATTTATTTCACTATTTTTTCAGATAGATTTCTAATTTCATGCTCTTTCTCTTCTCCTTCTGGCACCCCTATGATGCAAATGTTGGACCTCTTGAAGTTGTTCCGAAAGCTGCTTATACTATCCTCATTCTTTTGGGGTTCTTTTTTTTTTCTTGTTGTTCTGATTTGTTTTTTCCTTCCTTATATTCCAAATCATTCATTTGATTCTTGGCTTCATTCACTCTACTGTTGTTTCTCTGTAAATTGTTCTTTATTTCAATTAGTATATCCTTTGTTTCTGACTGGGTATATTTTTATGCTGCTGAGATCCTCACTAAGTTCCTTGAGCATTCTTATAACCAATGTTTTGAGCTCTGCATCTGATAGATTGCTTGTCTCCATTTCATTTAGGTCTCTCTCTGGAGTATTGATCTGTTCTTTAATTTGGGCTGTGTTTCTTTGTCTCCTCACTTTGGCAACCTCCCTGTGTTTGTTTCTATGTATTACATAAAGCTGCTTTGACTCCTTGTTTTTTTTGTGTGTCCTAATGTAGTAAGTGTCCTGTAGGGTCCAGTGGCACAGCCTCCCCTATCACTCAAGCAGGGTACTTGAGGTGTGCCCTCGTGTGTACTGTGTACACCCTCCTCTTGTAGTTGAGCCTTGATTACTGTTGGCAGATCAATGGGAGGGATTTACCCAGGCCAGTGAGCTTTAAGGATTGGCTGTGACAATTGACCATGAACCTCCGCCCTTCGTGGAGGATCAGATGTGCAGGGGCAGGGTGGTGGTGCTCCAGCATGGTCCGTAGCTGTCTACTGGGTGTACTGGCCCTGGGGCTTCCTAGGGGGTACAGGCCAAGGTCAGCCCCTACCTGTGTTTTGCCTGAGGACACCCTGCCTGAGCTATATAGCAATCTGAGATGGCTACTACTTGTGCTGAGCTTGGAGATTCCTAGGCAAAGCTAAGCAGTAAATCCAGGCTGGCTGCTACTAGTGCCAGGCCTGGGGCTCACTGAGGCCAGCTGTTGCTTGTTTGAAAGGATTTAGGAAGTTGTTCAGTTGGAGCAAAGACTGGTCTTTCATAAGGAAAAACAGCTTGGGTGGGCCCATAAATTGAGTGGGGTGAAGTCTCGGGGGATCTCAGTCAAGCAGATCAAACAGTGTTAGCCAGGTTAATGGAGTCTCAGATATGGCACCAACTTGCCAGATCTGTGGGAGGAGGGTTTAGAAAAAGGACCATGGCCTCTGCTTGTCTTAATGACAGACACTTCAATTTCTCTCAGTGTGCTACAGGTACCTTTCAAGCTGCTACCCTGGTGCTGGAGCTCAAAGGAGTAAGTCCAAGTAGGTGAGTCTATGTGTGGGTTCTTTAAGAAGAACTGTTTGGGGCTCCAGAAGTTTCTGTAGGAATTCTTTCCACACGCATGGAGAATCGTAGCCCCAGGAATCACGCATGTCTGAGCTCGGCTCCGTGTGAAAAAACTACTCCCGTGTGGGCCAGCATAATCCATGCCCGTGGAAAAAAGAATTCTTTGAAGGGAAAATGGGTTAACATGATTTTTAAAATTTATTAACTTTCTGGGACCCTTCCTCCCGCCCCCCCCTCTGCCGGAGTCAAGGGGATTATGCTAATGGATGCTTGGAATTCCTACCAGCACTAATGTTTACCTTACTGAGTAAACCTACTGCTTATCTAGCCCCTGTATCTGCATGACCCAGCTGAAGACCCCTGTTCTGCATAAGCTCATGAATAATCAATCCAATGTAAATGTGTCCTAAAGCTTCTAATAAAAAGCCTGGCTGAGCTACACCCGGGGCCTTTCCAAGATGTAGGGAAAGACCCGTGGCATCAGAACTCCTTCTCAAAGCGTGTCTCTGGGTGAGTTTGATTCACGCGTTCGGTAGCGGTCACCACGGATTTTGCGGTACGAAATCCGCAACAAGTTTCTTCCACCGACTCAATCCCACTGGTTTTTGCAGCTAGAAGTTGTGGGGACTTAGCTCCTTGGCAGGGGGCCCTGGTGTGGGGCTTGGACTCCTTGCTCCCTGTGATATCCCCCCAAATTTTTATCTGCCTCACATGGGTGTGGGACCAGCCTTTTCTGTGTCTCCATCCCTCCTACCAGACTGGATGGATGTGGCTACTTTAATTCTGTAGTTGTCAGGCTTCCATTCAACTCAATTTCTGATGGTTATGAGTGATGGTTGTTCTATATTTTAGTTGTAATTTTGATGTGGTTGTGTGAAGGGGTGAGCCATGTGTGCCTATGCTGCCATCCTGACTGGAAGTCAAAGATATTTTATTTTTTAGGAAGAGGAGAAGGGAGGGAGAAAGAGAGGGGGAGAAACATTGATGTGCAAGAGAAACACCAACGTGCAAGAGAAGCATGTCAGTTGCCTCTTGCATGCCCCCAGTTGGTCCACAACCCAGGCATGTGCCCTGACCAGGAATCCAACCAGTGACCTTTTGGTTCACAGGCTGACACTCAACATACTGAGCCACACCAGTCAGGGAATATGTACTATTTCTTTATCCAACTGGCTATTGATGCTCACTTGGCTTGTTTTCATATCTTGGTTATTGTAAATAATGCTGTAGTGAACATAAGAATGTATTAATATATATCTTTTCAAATTAGTGTTTTGGATTTCTTTGGAAAAATACCTAGAAGTAGAATTGCTGGGTCATAAGGTAGTTTTTAATTTTCTGAGGAAAAGAATCATGGTTCAAATGAATTAAATCCAAATGGTACAATTTAAATATAAAATTATTTTAAAGAAATTTAAAATAATGTAAAATATGAAAATAAATACCAACAAAAAGTACCAAAATATCTTTAAGAATGAATAAGTCTCAAAGCTAATATAATGTGTTAAGGTAATAAAGGAAACCATAAGCTTAATAATGAAAATATAAATAACTTCCCGCCAAGATGGAGGCGTAGGTAGACACACTGTGCCTCCTCACACAACCAAAACAAAGACAACAACAAATTTAAAAACAGAAAAGCAACCATAACTGACAGAAAATAAAACTGTATGGAAGTCCGACAACCAAGGAGTTAAAGAAGACACATTCATCCAGACTGGTAGGAGGAGCAGAGACAGGCAGCCTGGTGGAGAGGACTCGTGACAAGGCTGCAACTGTAGGACCCGGTGTGGTGACAGATTGTAGACTGGGCAGTCACACATTTGTGTGCGGATAAACCAGGAGGAACAATTAGGGAGCAAGACAGACCGCACAACCCAGAGTTCCAGTGGGGGGAAATAAAATTTCAAAGCCTCTGACTGAAAACACCTGTGGGGGTGAGGCAGCAGCAGGAGAAACTCCCAGCCTCACAGGAGAGATTGTTGGAGAGACCCACAGGGTCCTAGAACATACACAAACCCACCCACCAGGAATCAGCGCAGAAGGGCCTGATTTGATTGTGGGTAGTGGGGGAAGTGACTGAAAACCAGCAGAGAGCAAAACAAGCAGCATTGTTCCCTCTCGGCCCCTGGGTTGCCCTGCCCTGGTAAACACCTAAGGCTCTGCCCCTTACTATGTAACAGGTGCACTGAGATTAAAAAAAAAAATGGCCCAAGTGAAAGAACAGTTCAAAGCTCCAGAAAAAATACAACTAAGTGACAAAGAGATAGCCAACCTGTCAGATACACGGTTCAAAACACTGGTTATCAGGATGCTCCAGGAACTCACTGGGTACTTCAACAGCATAAAAAAGACCCAGGCAGCAATGAAGGTTGCATTATGTGAAATAAAGAAAAACCTACAGGGAACCAACAGTGACGGGAAGGAAACCAGGACTCAAATCAATGGTTTGGAGCAGAAGGAAGAAGGAAACATTCAACCAGAACAGAATGAAGAAATAAGAATTTTTAAAAATGAGAGGCTTAGGAACCTCCAGGACATCTTTAAATGTTCCAACATCCAAATTGTAGGGGTTCCAGAAGAAGCAGAGGAAGACCAAGAAATTTAAAACTTATTTGAACAAATAATGAAGGAAAATTTCCCCAATCTGGCAAAGAAAATAGACTTTCAAGGAAGTCCAGGAAGCTCAAAGAGTCCCAAAGAAGTTGGACCCAAAGAGGAACACACCAAGGCACATCATAATTACGTTACCCGAGAATAAAGATGAGGAGAAAATCTTAAAAGTAGCAAGAGAAAAGGAGACAGTTACCTACAACAGAGTTCCCATAAGACTATGAGCTGATTTCTCAAAAGAAACCTTACAGGCAAGAAGGGGCTGGAAAGAAGTATTCCAAGTCATTAAAGGCAAGGACCTACATCCAAGAATACTCTATCCAGCAAAGCTATCATTTAGAATGGAAAGACAGATAAAGTGCTTCCTAGATAAGGTCAAGTTAAAGGAGTTCATTGTCACCCAGCCTTTATTATATGAAATGTTAAAGGGATTTATCTAGGGAAAATGAAGATAAAAAATATGATTACTAAAATGACAGCAAACTCACAGCTATTAACAACCGAACCTAAAACAACAACAACAACCAAAAAAACTAAGCAAAAAACTAAAACAGGAACAGAATCACAGAAATGGAGATCACATGGAGGGTTATCAGGGTCGAGCAGGAGGCGGAGAACGAGAGTAAAAGATACAGGGAAGAAGCATAAATGGTAGGCACAAAATAGACAGAGGGAGGTTACAAACAGTATAGGGAATGGAGAAGCCAAAGGACTTATATGTATGACCCATGGACATGAACTAAGGGGTTGGGAGAAGGCTGGAGGGTAGGGGTGCACATTAGAGGGGGGGAAAGTGAAGAAAATAGTTGGGACAATGTAATAGCATAATCAATAAAATATACTTAAAAAAAGACACTGCATGGCCTTTAAGACTCCTTTCTTCTGTAAAATGTTGGTTGAATTATTCATATCTTCACCAAGAGTGAACAAGATGGGACATAGACCACAACTCTTTATGGGAGACATATCAAAGAATTTTCAGCCATTTAAAAATATTTTTTTCTGGCTGGTGTAGTTCAGTGGATTGAGCGTGGGCTGGGAACCAGGGGGTCCCGGTTCGATTCCCAGTCAGGGCACATGCCTGGATTGCAGGCCAGGTCCCCAGTGAGGGCCTTGTGAGAGGCAACCATACATTGCTCTTTCTCCCTCCCTTCTCCTCTCTCTAGAAAAAAAAAATTCCGATCTCTTTTCCTGGCTGGTGTAGCTCAGTGGATTGAGTGTGGGCTGGGAACCAAAGTGTCCCGGTTCGATTCCCAGTCAGGGCACATGCCTGGGTTGTGGACCAGGTCCCCAGTGAGGGCCATGTGAGAGGCAACCATACATTGCTCTTTCTCCCTCTCTTTCTCCCTCCCTTCTCCTTTCTCTAAAAATAAATAAATAAAATCTTAAGAAAAAAATGTCAGTTCTCTCAGCCGGAGAAACAAGACTTTTTTTTTTTAATAAAAATACATAAAAATATTTTTTTAATTAAATTTATTGGTGATAACATTGGTTAACAACATTATAAAATTTTCAGGTGCACAAGATAATAATTTGGTATCTTGTACCCTATTGCATGCTCCTCAACCAAAGTCAAGTCTCCTTCTGTTGCCATATATTTGACCCCCATTACCCTCTTTGCCCTTCAGTAACCACTATTTTGTTGTCTACATATATGAGTTTGGTTTTTTTGTGTTAGTTTGTTTGTTACTTTTTGTTTCATATTCCATATGAGTAATCATAGTGTTTTTGTTCTTTTTCTTTTTTAAATATATTTTATTGATTATGCTATTACAGTTGTCCCATTTTCTCCCCTTTATTCCCCTCCACCACACACACCCCCACTCCCCTCCCTTTAGTTTTTGTCCATGGGTCATACACATAAGTTCTTTGGCTTCTACATTTCCTATACTATTCTTAACCTCCTCCTGTCTGTTTTCTACCTACCATTTATGCTACTTATTCTCTGTACTTTTTTCTCCTCTCTCTCCCTCCATTCCCCTGTTGATATCCTTCCATGCTTTATATAAATCCCTTTAACATTTCATATAATAAAGGCTGGGTGATGATGAACTCCTTGAACTTGACCTTATCTGGGAAGCACTTTATCTGCCCTTCCATTCTAAACTATAGCTTTGCTGGATAGAGTAATCTTGGATGTAGGTCCTTGCCTTTAATGACTTGGAATACTTCTTTCCAGCCCCTTCTTGCCTGAAAGGTCTCTTTTGAGAAATCAGCTGACAGTCTTATGGGAATTTTTTTGTAGGTAACTGTCTCCTTTTCTCTTGCTGCTTCTAAGATTCTCTCCTTATTTTTAATCTTGGGTAATGTAATTATGATGTGTCTTGGTGTGTTCCTCTTTGGGTCCAACTTCTTTGGGACTCCCTGAGCTTCCTGTACTTCCTGGAAGTCTATTTCCTTTGCCAGATTGGGGAAGTTCTCTCTCATTATTTGTTCAAATAAATGTTCAATCCTTTGGTCTTCCTCTTCTCCTGGCATCCTTATGACCTGGATGTTGGGACATTTACAGATGTTCCTAAGCCTCTCCTTATTTTTTTGAATTCTTGTTTCTTCCTTTTGATCCATACCGTTGATTTGAGTCCCAGTTTCCTTCTCTTCCCTATTGGTTCCCTGAACATTTCCCCTCATTTTCTTTAGTGTATCCTTCATTTGTTCATCTATTTGCAACCAACTTTCTTCCAATTTTGTGAGCATGCTGATTACCAGTGTTTTGAACTGTACATCTGATCGGTTGGCTATCTCTTTGTCACTTAGTTGTAATTTTTCTGGAGCTTTACTCTGTTCTTTCATTTTGGGCCATTTTTTTTTTCTCAGCAAGCCTGTTACTTTAAGGGGCAGAGCCTTAGGTGTTCACCAGGGTGGGGTAACCTACAACATCTCTGTGTTTTGATGCTGTCTGAGGGGGCGAGGCCTGGGAGGGAACAATGGCGCTTGCTCCGCTCTTCCAGGCTCCCAGTCACTTTCTCCCAGTGTGCTCTCCTGTGTGGCTAGGAGTTGCTCCCACTGCCACCTCAACCCCCACAGGTGTTTTCTGCTCTGCTCCCCAGCTCCTTCTCCCGGTTTTTATCTGCACGTGCAAGTGAGGGACCACCCAGTCCACCAGTCTTGGCTCTGCTGTTTCCCACGGGCTTCTCCAGGTGCACCGGCCACTTTTTGGGCAGGTGTGCCCACTGTGAGTCTCTCCAAGCAAACTGCCGTCTTGTGCACACACTCTCCACCCCAGCACCACCCCACTTACCGGTCTGGATGAACGTGTCCTCTCTAACTCCTTGACTGTTGGACTTCCACTTGGTTTGATTCTCTGTCTATTCTGGTTGTTTATTTTGATTTTTAAATCATTGTTTTTCCTCTTTTGGTTGCGCTAGGAGGCACAGTGTGTCCACCTATGCCTCCATCTTGGCCAGAAGTCCTGTTCTTTTTCATCTGACTTATTTCACTTAGCATTATACTCTCGAGATGTATCCATATTGTCACAAATGGCAATATTTCATTGTTTCTTGGCTGAGTAGTATTCCATTGTATATATGCACCACATCTTTTTTATCCAATTATCTGTCAATGGACATTTAGGTTGTTTCCATGTCTTGGCTATTATAAATAATGCTGCCATGAAAAAAGGGGCACATATAGAGGGTTTTCATATATTCAGGTAAATATCCAGGAGGGGAATTGATGGATCATATGTAGTTCTACTTTTAATTTTATGAGACACTTCCATACTGTCTTACATAGTTGCTGCAATATTTTTAAAACCACCACACTGAGGTTATCCCATTTGCTCCTCACAATAACAACACAAGTTATGTATCATTATTGCATTTTATAAAAGAAAAAACTGAGGCTCATGAAGACTATAACATTTACCTCAAACTAGTAAACTACTGAGTTAATATCTGGCTCCATACATTTCCCTGTGCTCATGGCCTCTCCAGTGAATCTTTAGGCCAGCAGACCATACCTTCCCACCAAGCAGGTGAAGGGGCTTCAGGAGCCTAACATTGCTCAAAGAGAGGCCTGGGACCTGCCTTCCTCCTTGGTTGATCTATTCGTCAAAATCAGCTTCTTAGATGTTTAGCTATGTCTCTCATTCTTTGGTTCTCATGGTGCTCTTTGGGCTCAGTGTTGGGTTTTGCCTTTCCAAGTTAACTATCTGTTTACCTTCACGAACCTTGTCCTGACTTGTCCCTCTGCCTTCAGCAGGCTGAAGCACGGGGATTGACCCAACGGGCTGGCACCTGTTGCCAGGGGATTTGGACAACCTAAAATATTCAACAATGATGACACAGGTATGATAAGAGTTAGCAGTGACAGCTGGGCCATTCCTCACTGAGGTCCCTAAGGAGTTGGGCTGGCCAGGAGCCCAGGGCCCTAGTTAGAGTAATTTATTAATTTCTCTTGCTTGCAAGTGCCAGAAGCCCATCATATGTCCAAAGGGACGAGTAAATGGCTATAGCAGCATCAGACAATATGTCCTCACACAACAATGTCCAAAGAGAGGAAAGAAGGAGTAAGGACCTCTGACATTTTTAATAAGGAGGAAATACTTCCCAGAAGCTCCCTACCCCCCAGACTTCCCTTTGCATTTCAGAGGCCAGAACAGGATCAGATGGTCACACCAACCAATTCCTGACAAAGGATAATGAATATACTCTGACTGCCTTGACACATTTATGATTTTTTTCTCATGGGCAGGGCCACCTGAGAAAATGGGAGGCAGAGCTAGGGGGATGAGAAGCTGATTTATGGGAATCAATCAGCCAAGATGGAAGACAGTACCTCGCCTCTTTTTGGGCAGTGTTAGGCACCTGAATCAGCTAAAATGAGGAGACAAAGAAACACATCCTAAATGAAAGGACAGGAGAAAACTAAGAAAAAAAAAACCTTAACAAAATGAATGGAAGAAAATCTACCAGATACAGAGTTCAAAACACAGGTTATAAGGATGCTCAAGGAACTTAGAAGAACAATAGGTGACTCAGTGAGAACTTACACAAAGAGACAGAAACCATAAAAAAAAAAACTAGACAGAAATGAAAAACACCATAACTAAAATGAAGAATACATTAGATAGAATCAACTGCAAATTAGATGAAGCCAAGAATTGAATCAGCAATTTGGAAACCAAGGAAGTAGAAATACCCAATCAAAATAGAAAAAAGAAAAAAGAATTTTAAAGAATGAAGATAGTCTAAGGGACCTCAGGGACATCATCAAGATAACAATATTTGTATCATAGGAGTTATAGAAGGAGAGAGAGCAAGGGATTGAGAACCTATTTGAAGAAATAATGACTGCAAACTTTCCTAACCGGGTGAGAGAAATAGACCACAAATCCAAGAAGCACAGAGAGCCCCACACCAGGGCATGCTAAAGTTAAAATGCCAAAGGTTTATCCTTTGATGAGGAGAGAATCTTAAAAGCAGCAAGAGAAAAGCAGTTGGTTACATACAAGGGAAATCCCATAAGACTTTTAGCTAATTTCTCAACAGAATCTTTGCAGGCCAGAAAGGATCAGCACAAAATATTCAAAGTGATGAAAAGCAAGGTTCTACAATTGATTTCACTCTACCCAGCAAGGCTATCATTTAGAATTGAAGGAGAGAAAAAAGCTTCCCAGTCAAGAAAAAAGCTAAAGGAATTAATTACCACCAAACCAGTATTACAAGAAATGTTAAAGGGCCCTTGAAGAAGGAAGAAAAGGAGGAGAGGGAAGAGAAAGAGGAGAAGAAGAAGGAAGGGGAGGAGGAGGAGAAGAGAAGGAGAGACAAAAATATGAATAATGAAATGGATTAAATGCTCCAGTAAAAAGACACCACACCACACCACAGGAATTTAATTGATATTTTTAGATTATTTCACCCTAAAGCAGCAGAATATATATACATCTGTCTAGGAAAAGTCCAGCCATCACAAGAATGAGAATAATTTGTGCAACATCGATGTAACCTGGCAGCCAAGGAGAGTGGACTGGAGCGCACATACATGGACAATGACGACTTCACTGTACTAGTCAGTGGGGGCAGTAGACACTGTTGAGTGAGCATGTGTACTGTGTTTGGCTGTTGCATTCAAAATGACTGAGGGAGTAGAGCAACAAATCTGCATCAAATTTTGTATTACACTTGAACATTCCTCTGTGGAAACTATTTGGATGATTGAGAAGGCTGTCAGGGATGATACAATGAATACAGTGCAAATAAAAGTATGGCACAGATACTTCAAAGATGATCGAGAATCTGTTAAAAGTGATCCACATTCTGGGAGGCCTGCAACAAGCAGAGCACCTGAGAATGTTGAACAAGTACGGGCTGCAATCAACAAAGATCAGCGACTGCCAGTGTGAGAACTAGAAGCTGATCTGGGGATTCAAAAATCTACTGTGTCTGAGATTTTGACACAGGATCTTGGCATGAAATGAGTCATGGCAAAATTCGTTCTGCAGCTTCTGCTACCAGAGCAGAAGGAACATTGCTGTGCAGTTGGCAGAACTGTGTGAGGTCCCAAGGTGCCTACTTTGAAGGGGACTGAGGCATCATTGTCTTGTGTACAATGTTTATTGTACCTTGTATCTTCCTCAATAAAAGTCTCTACTTTTCATAGTTCATGGCTGGATACTTTCTGGACAGACCTCGTATACAAGATTTCACTTAAATGTTGAATCTATGAAGCAGAAGAAATGAGCAAACAAAATTGAAAAAAATCATTATATACAGAGAACAAACTGATGGCTGCCAGAGAGATAGGAGGAACGTTAGGGGCCGAGTGAAAAAGATGAAGGGATAACTACAAATTGGCAGTTACAAAATAACCAAGCGGATGTAAAGTACAGCGCAGTGAACAGTCAATAATATTATAACTCCGCGTGGTGTCAGGTGGGTACTAGACTTACTGAGGGGATCACTTTGTGTTACAATCGTCTAATCATTTTATGCCATATGCCTGAAACTATTATAATATTGAATGTCAACTTTAATTGAAAAATTTAAAGAAATTTTTAAAAAACTTAATGCCAAGACCCTCCATAAAATGAATATATTGTCCTAGTTAGGTGCAAAATAAGTGAGGGAATTCATTAAAAACTGAGTACTTTTGCCCTGGCTGCTGTAGCTCAGTGGATTGAGTGCCAGCCTGCAAACCCAGAGGTTGCTGGTTTGATTCCTGATCAGGTCACATGCCTGTGTTGCAGCCTGGGAGGGGCAGTCTATTGATGTTCCTCTCACACGTCGATGTTTCTCTCTTTCTCCTTCCCTCTCTCTCTAAAAAATAAATAAAATATTTTTAAAAAATGAGTACTTTTAATGTATGGAAGGCCTACTTAAGCATAATTACAAACCTCAGAAGCCATAGAAAAATATATAAATAAGACTACAAAAAATTTTTGAACAGTTTGAAAATAAAAAATACAGTAATCAATGTCCAAAGGAAAAAAAATGGCAAATTAGGGAAAAAAAACATTTTCCTATGTGGATTGAAAGGCTTATTTTCTGAGTGTATAAAAATTTACGTCAATCAATAAGAAGAAGGTGAATTAAAAAACATAGTTACTGCCCTGGCTGGTGTGATTCAGTTGGCTGGAGTGTAGTCCCATAACTAAAAGGTTGTGGGTTCAATTCCCTGTCAGGACACATGCCTAGGTTTCAGGTTTGATTCCCAGTCGGGGTGTGGATGGTGCCCCATCCGGTTGAATATGGAGGCAACCAATCGATGCTTCTCTCTCAAATTGATGTATCTCTCTCTCTCTTTCTTCCTCTCTCTAAAAAAGTCAGTGAAAAATATCATGGGGTGAGGATAAAAAAAATCAAGTATGGTTACTGAGCTTCACAAAGTACATCATAAATTTTTTTTCCTGATATTTAAAATTAGCTTTACTGAAGTATAATTAATACACAATAAAATTCACCAATTTTAAATGTAAAGTTTTTGTGAGTTTTGACATATGTATATGGTTATACGATCTGAATATAGAATATTTCCACCACCCAAAGTTTTCCTCTTAGCATTTTGCAGTCATTTCTCTTTTCCCATCCTGAGGCAGGGGATGGAATAAGAAATCCTGAGACACTGCAGCTTCCATCAGTCAGCATCCTGATTTCCAAGAATCACCTTGTGACACCTGATAATAATTCCCATTGTGGATTCCTCCTCAAGTGGGCAATCAAAGAGGATCGTGGGAAACTGCATGTGTAGAAGCTTAAGAAAAAACCCTATAAAACCTGTAGCCGTTCAATAGAAGCGAGCCGTTCCCTGGCCAGAGATGGCTTGCTCCCGTGTCTTGAGAAGTGTACTTTCCTAAATAAATTTCCTGCTTGCTTTGCTTTACAATATCTGTGTGGTCAGCTCAATTTTTTTGTTGGCAACTACAAAGAGCCTGGGCCTCATCTCCATCTGCAGTAATACCTTGCATCTGAGAACTACTGATGTACTTTCTATCAGTATGATAGAGTTCAGGGAGGCAGGAGCAGCTCGAACTTGTAGAGTAAAACATTTTGTTATGTTTAGAATATCATGTAAATGGAAGTATACAATTTAAGACTTTTGTATATGGCTTCTTACACCTAGCACAATGCTTTTTAGATTCATCCATGTTGCAATTATCAGTAGTTTGTTCCTTTTTATTGCTGTGTAGTATTCCATTGAAGAGATATACCGTAGTCCCCCTTAGCCTCAGTGGATACACTCCAAGACCCCAGTGGGTACCTAAAACCATGAATAGTTCTGAGTCCCACATATACTATGTTTTTTCCTATACATACATACACATACATACATACATACATACATACACACCTTTTCATTTAGTTTTTTCTTTTATCCTCACTTGAGGGCATTTTCAGTTGCTTCTTTAGAAAGAGAGAGGAAGAGAGAAAGAGAAACATTGTTACAAGAGAAGCATGGATTGTTTGCCTCCATGAGCATCCAGACTGAGGGTTCGAGCTGGGGCTGGGGATTGTATGGTCTAGACTGGGGGTCGCATGCACCCGCCACTGGAACAAGGATGAACACACAACCTAGGTATGTGTCCTGACCTGGAATTGAACCTATAACCTTTCAGTGATGGGATGATGCTTCAAAAACTGAACCACACCAGCCAGGGCCATGCATGCCTTTTCACTTAAGGGAAGCACTTTATAGCTTCTCTTCGGCATATTTGAATTTCCAGTACCACTACTCTTGTACTGTAGGGTCATTGTTAAGTAAAATGAGAGTTACTTGAATACAAGCACTATGATACCAAGACAGTTAATCTGATGACTGAGATGCCTACTAAGTGACTAGTAGGTGGGTAGCGGATACAGCTTGGCAATTCTGGGTGAAGGGGTGAGCCATGTCCCTGACAGGATGAATCGGATCAGCTAGAGATTAACTATACTACTGGGGATGGCATATAGTTTAAAACTATGAACCATTTATTGCTGGAATTTTGTATTTAATATTTTTGGGCTGAGTTGAACCACAGGTAGCTGAAGCCACAGAAGAGAAACCCCAGATAAGGGAGAACAGCGAACCACAACCCGTTTACCCGTTCACCAGCTGATGAGCATTTCTTCCAGTCTGGTGTTATTATAAACGCAGCAGCTGTGAACAGGTCTTTATATGGGCGTGTGTGTTCATTTCTCTTGGCTGAATATCTAAAAGGTGGCTTTTCTAAGTTGTATATAAATATATGTTTGACTTTAAAAGAAACTGCCAAACCACTTTACAAAATTGTTGTGCCATTTCACACCCCCTCCAGCAGAGTATGAGAGTTCTATTGCTCTGCTTCCTTGTCGGAACTGAGTATGATCAATTTTTCTTAATTTTAGCCATTCTTCTCAGTGTATGTTGGTATCACATTGTGGTTTTAAGTTGTATTTCCCTAATGATGTTGAGCATCTTTTCACACCTTTTTTGCTTTTATATATATATATATATTTTTGTGTGAAATGTCTGTTCAGATATTATATATTTTAAGGTCTTTGTCTGCTAATTCCATTGTTTCTGTCATTTCTTGGTCCATTTCTATTGATAGATTTTTTTTCCCTTGCTATGAGTCATGTTCTTTTCATGCCTGATTACTTTTGTCTGCATGTTGGACATTTGTGAATTTTACCTTATCGAGTATTGAATTGTGTTGTTTTTCATGAAATACTGTTGAACTGTTGTTTGTGTGTATGTGTGTGTGTGTGTGTGTTTTTCTGGAGCACAGTTAAGTTACTTGGGATGAGCTTGATCCTTTGGAGTCTTACTTTTAAGCTATGTTACGGCAGTCCCAGATCAGTTTTTAATCTAGAGCTAAGTTTGCCCTAATACTAAGTCCACATTTGACTGCTCTATACAATGCTTCATATTTTAAGAGGTCTTTCCATTTGAGCTGGTGTGAAGACAAAATGTTCTCAGCCCTGTGTGAGCTTCAGGAAATGTTTGGTATACTGCTTTCTGGTGGTTCTCTCCCTGGCCTCCTAGAATTTCACTCATGCGTGCCCTGAACAGTATTCAGCTAAATACTTGAGGGACTCCCTCTGCAGATCTCTGGAGCTTTCTCTCCATGCTCTCCTCTCTGATACTCTGCTCTCTGCTCACAAATTCTCACTGCTTCAGTTTTCCTGAACTCTGATCTCTGTCTCCAGAACTCTGTGAGATTACTGGACCCTGGATTCCCCCTCCCACAGTGATACCTGCTTTGAGACAGCAATCTGTGGCAATTATAGGACTCACATCATTTGTTTCCCTTTTCATAGTTACCGCAAGCCCATGCTGCCTGTTGTCCAATGCTTGAAAGCAGTTGCTGGATGTATTTCTTTGTTCTTCTAGCTGTTTACAAAAATTCCCATGGCAGTTGGTGCTTCAACTTTGAAAATCCTATGGGAGAAAACTTTGGCTCAGCTTATGTCCAGTGATCACTCAGGAACCAGTCAAGGTAGTAAGAACATGTGAGGATGTAGCACTTTTAAAGACCAGAGTGTGGGAAGAATCTTTCTCCAGTACAAAATGGAAAGGACTTCCCAGAAGAAGGAGGAAAGGGTGCGGGCAAAAACAGATAATAAGCATCCACTATAAACAGCAGTTCAATGGAACCAAAAAAGACCCTGAATGGCCTCAGCAATCTTGAGAAAGAACAACCAAGTTGGAGGGATCATAATACCTGATATCAAACTATAATACAAAGCAACTGTAATCAAAATAGTCTCGTACTGGCATAAGAGCAGACACATAGATCAATGGAACAGAACAGAGAGCCCAAAAATATACCCATATCTTTATGGTCAATTAATATTTGACAAAGGAGGCTAGAGCATACAATGGTGTAAAAACAGTCCCTTCAATAAATGGTGTTGGAAGAACTGGACTGATACATGCAAAGACATGAAACTAGACCACCAACTTAGGCCATACATCAGAATAAACTCAAAATGGGTAAAAGACTTAAATATAAGTCATGATACCATAAAAACCCTAGCAGAAAACATAGGCAGTAAAATTTCAGACAGCTCACATAGCAATATTTTTGATGAATATTTTATATTTCCTAGGGCAAGAGAAATAAAAGAAAAAATAAACAAATGGGACTACACCAAATTAAAAAGCTTCTGCACAGCTAAAGAAATGAATATCAAAATGAAAAGGGAACTGACTGTATGGGAGAACATATTTCCAATGAGATATTGGGCAAGAGTTTAATCTCCAAAATATATAAAGAGCTCATACAACTCCCATACCAGGAAGACAAACAATCCAATTAGAAAATGGGCAAAGGACCTGAATAGACACTTCTCCAAGGAGGACATACAGATGGCCCATAGACATATGAAAGGATGCTCAACATTAATAGTCATCATAGAGATGCAAATCAAAACCGTAATGAGATATCACCTCATACCTCCCAAAGTGGCTATCAATAATAAATCAACAAACAACAAGTGCTGGCAAGGGTGTGGAGAAAAGGGAACCTTAGTGCACTCCTGGTGGGAATGCAGACTGGTGCAGCCACTGTGGAAAACAGTATGGTCTTTTCTTCAAGAATTAAAAAATAGGCCCTGGCTGGTGTGGCTCAATGGATTGAGTGCCAGCCTGCAAATGGAAAGACCACTGGTTCAATTCCCAGTCAGGGCACATGCCTGGGTTATGGGCCAGGCCCCTGATTGGGGGCTGTCAGAGGCAACCAATCGATATATCTCTCTCACATTGCTATTTCTCTCCCTCTCTTTCTCTCTTCCTCTCTCTAAAAGTGAATAAATACAATCTTTTTAAAAAATTAAAAATAGAACTGCCTGTTGACCCAGTGATTCCACTGCTGAGAATATACCCTAAGAATCCCAAAACACCAATTCAAAAGAATTTATGCACCCCTATGTTCACAGCAGTGCTATTTACAACAGCCAATATTTGTAAACAGCCTAAGTCCTGATAAGTAGATGAGTAGGAAAAAATCTGTGGTACTTTTACATGATGGAATACTACACAGCAGAAAAAAGAAGGAACTCCTACCTTTTGTGACTGCATGGATTGAACTGGAGACTATTGTGCTAAGTGAAATAAGTCAGTTGGTGAAAGAAAAATATCATATGATCTCATTTATAAGAGGAATCTAATGAACAAAAGAAACTAATGAGCAAAATAGAACCAGAGGCATGGAATCACGGAACAGACTGGCAGCTGTCAGAGGGGTGAGGGGAGCTGGGGTCCGATCGAAAGGTAAAGGGATTAGTCAAAGAACATACACACTTGGACAACCGTGTGGGAATTGACTGGGGGAAGTGGCAGGCTGGGTGGAGGGTGGCAAAGGGGGAAAAATGAAACAACTGTAACAGCATAAACAATAAAACATTAGAAAATAACAGCAGTTCATGTGAAAAAGAACTTCAAGTAAATCAACTAATAAGGCTATAAGAATCCCATTGTCTAGAAGGCTGTATCTATTTCCTGGCCTCATGTTTTCCAGGGTCAAGGACAAACTGGAGGGGGTCTAGAATGGAGATATGCAGTATGTGTAACAGTTACACTGAAAGAGATAAAGTGAAATAAAAAAGTAAATTTCTTCTGTCTTCGTTCTTCCCCCAACTCTGTGCGTCAAAGCTTTCTCTGTGGAAGATGTTTTGTCCCACCCCTGAGTGCCATCTGGGGTTGGCGCCACTAGTTTTCTGTTTCTCTTCAGACAACAGAGAGACCTCCAAACGTTTTAATCCCATGAATAGTCTCATTTCATTAATTCAAATGTCCAGTTCTGTGTAATAGTCAAACCTGAGAATCCCATTTACAGGAGCAGGGGACATGCTGCAGGAGAGAAACTGCGCAGAGCTCCTCTTCGATTTTCCCCCAAGAGGATCTCTCTGGACCTCAGTATTCCACCCCCTAAGGCTGTTAACAGCATATTCTGGCCTCTCTGGGAAGGGGTAGGGGGTTGGTCTCAGGAAGGTCCTGTTTGCTTGGTACTATCCTGATCTGCCTCTTAGGTATCCCAAGTTTTTTCTGTGGGGTGTTGTTTTAACCATATTACTTCGGGTAAGGTATGGTGAGCTAGACATAGATTAAGAGAAGGAAAGCAGAAAGTTTAACAGTTTTGTTACAGTTCCCTGGACAGAACATCACGCCACACGGGCCACTTGCGGTCAACAATGGGGTGGGTTGCAAGCAGAGGGAGAGAGGGTGGCTGGTTTCTGCAGGAAGAAAAGGGCAAGGCAGGACAGCCAGTCTGATTAGCTGGTCAGAATAATTTCAGTGGGCTCTAAGGCACTGGGGCAGTTCCTGGTTGTCTAGTACCTGGCTCTGGGGTGGTTAGGGCAGGTGTATAGTGGTTTGAATTTGATAACCTGCTAAGAGAGATGGTTGGGAAGTGGACTTAATTGGCTAAGAAGAGGAACTAATTGGTCTTTAGCCAGGGCCTCAAAACTGGGTCAAGACAATATTTTTTAAGAATTACAGGTATTTCCAGGCTGGTGTAGCTCAGTGGATTGAGCGCAGGCTGGGAACCAAAGGGTCCCGGTTCGATTCCCAGTCAGAGCACATGCCTGGGTTGCAGGCCAGGTCCCCAGTGAGGGCCATGTGAGAGGCAACCATACATCACTGTTTCTCCCTCTTTTTCTCCCTCCCTTCCCCTCTCTCTAAAAATAAATAAATAAAATCTTTTAAAAAAAAGGAATTACAGGTGTTTTACAGGTTCTTTGGAGACCCCTTGTCATAGAGGATGTCTCATCTGCAGTCCCCTTATTGTGGTACATTTCCAGCCCCTTTATGCCAAAATCTGAGGTCCTCTAGCCTCTGCTAGGAAACTGTCTTGGGCAGGGTTCCTTTAAAGAACACTCCAAGCTAGCTCTCTCCTGTGCCTCTCACATCTGACACTGAATTATACATGACTTGAGCGTCAGCAAGGGAGAATAGTGCTCTTAGAGAGACCACAAAGGGAGGTGAGGAAGGCAGCAGTAGAGTTGAGGAGCAGGGGACAAAGGTTTTCCAAGCTAAAGAGAATAATGTGGACAAGAAGTTACATAATAAGGGCCAGTGCTAGGGTCAGGAGAGTGAGGCACTTGCCTCAGGGGCAAAAATTAAGGGAGTGCCATAAAGTGCAATAAGCAAGATAAATACATGCTATATTTAATCCTCACCCGAGAACATGCTTCTATTGATTTTAGGGAGAGAGGAAGGGAGAGAGAGAAACTTTGATGTGAGAGAGAAACGTGCCCCGACCTGGGATCGGACAGAAACCTGGAATCAAACCGGGAACGCTTCAGTGCACAGAACGATGCCCCAACCACCTGAGCTACGTGGCCAGGGCGCAATGATTATGTTTTTAAATACAAATAAAGAGTGTGTATCAGATGCACAATTTCCCTTTTGCCTGTGGCTCCAAGATGGCTCAGCAGGACACTGGTGCTACGCAATAGCAACTTCCAGCTCCCTCGTGGCCAGATCGTGCCTCTGAGCCAATTCCACACCAAAATGCTGGAGCACCCCTAATGAAAGACCTTCCTCAGGAAGTAACCTTTTATCTGAGCCTTGAAAACGATGTGGCATGGGGTATAGCATGAACAGGGGAGAGGGAACAGCATATATGTTGGTCCAGAATGCCTAAAGTGAAAAAAGCTACAGGGATGTCTGGGGAATGGTGATGGCAGTGAGTTTGTAGGCAGGGACTAGATCACGTAGGAACTCTAGAATTTTCAGTAGGGCAGACACATGCCTGGGTTTGTTTCTTGTGCAGTTAACGCCTTGTTGAGGGATCAGGTCTGGATACAGGTAAATCCGTCACGAGGCCCGCGCTATATCTAAGGGATGCCTGACTCCCAAGCAGAGCAGGTACCCAGATTCCCCAAGTCCAGGTCCAGTTTCCCACCTTAACACGGAGGGTAGGGAGACAGCCGGGTTTCTGCCCAGCCTACTGCACCACCTCAGGGTTCCACTTGAGTGGCTAGTGCCCCAAGGCGCGGGGAGGAACCGCCCGAAATCCGCGGCGGGCCGGGTCAAGTGGGGCGGGGCGGGTCAAACTGGTGCACGATCCGCTCGCCGCCCAATCGCCGCGGGCCCACCGAGCCCCGGGGGCTGGGGCCGCCGCCGCAACGTGCCGCGGCTGCGCCGACGCGCGAGCGCCGGGCAGCGCGGCGGGCGCGCTCAGTCTGGCGGCGGCGGCCGTGCGCGAACGGACGTGCCCCGAGCACTGCAGCCGCCCAGCCGCCCCGCCACCCCGCCACGCGAGCCGCGCCGCCAGCCATGGTGTCATGGATCATCTCCAGACTCGTGGTGTAAGTGGCCTTCTTCCCCGCGTCCCTTCCATTCCCTTCTTCTCCGCCCCCGGCCCCGGGCTGTGTCCGCCCCCGGGCGCCGCGGCTATTAATACCCGGCGGCTGCTAATTTTAGTAGGTACAGTAGCTGCTGAGGTCGCTGGCGGGCGGTGCAGGACGCGGCTGCTGCTCTGCGGGGCCGGCCGGGCGCGGGGGCCGGCGGACGGGGCCGCGAGGGCTGGGGCGCACGGCGCCTCCACGGGGGGCTCGTCTCGCCGCGCCCCTGCCGCTTTGTTCACCCGGTGGTGGGATTTGCAGAAGCCCCAAAGGGGCGCGCCGCGCTGACGAGCTTCTCTCTCGTGGGGAGATATGCTGGTTGGGGTCGCCCGTCGCCGCGCCCCGCGGCTGCCACGCTTTTGTCAAGCAAAATTGACAGACAGCCCAGAGGCGCCTGGGGCGCTGCCTGGAGGGGTCAGCGCGGAGGAGGGCGGAGAGATGGAGGCGGAGCTCTCAGTGGGGTTGAAAACACTCCTTTTTAGGTTTCTCAAATTGACAGCGGCAAAGGCAAGTCCCCCGTGTCTGATTCCTTTGGCGGAGGGGGTAGGGTGGGGTGGAGGGTGTTGAGAGAGAGAGAGCGAGAGAGAGCGCGCATCTCCAGGAACTGACGGGAAATTTCCAAGTGACAGCCACCTGGATGGGGCGAGCACACCTCCCAGGCCTTGCGGGAGAGCCCAGAGTCATCTGGGGTGAGGCCTGTGTGAAGTCACTGGGTGTGGGCTTGCGGGTGGTTTTCCCTGTCAAGGCCCAGAGCGGAGTAGACATTTGAAGAGCTCCTTCCCTCGTGGATTCATTCCCCTTTGGAGGGAGACGTGGCTGTTGCAATTCTTCTTCCCTAACCGTTCTCACCAGAGGCGGGACAGATTTTGACACCTGCTCAGAAGAGCAGAAATGGCTGAAGTGGGTCTGGGGAGCTGGGGTAGGAGGTGTACCTCAGACTTTTTCTTTGTCTGAGAAGGAGGGGTTCTGGAGCCCCGTGGATCAGGCACCATCACTCCCTACCATTTTGAAACATCTCCCATTTCCTACAGTTCTTGACGGATTTCCCAAGAAGCAGTCAGGGGCGGCCTTCTCAAGTCTTTCTCAGCATTGTCTGCTGGCCACCGTTCTGGGCTTTCTTCCCGAAGCCAGAGTGTCTGTGCCTCTCAGTGCCCAAGCCTGCCGTTCCATGCAGGCCTCTCCACAGCTGTTGCAGACTCCTGGGGGTCTGTGCTGTACCTCCAGGCGGCATGTTAAATATTTAAGAGATTTCTGCGGGCAGAACTAGCATGAATAATACAGGGAAGAAGCTGGCACGCCTTGCCCCACCTCATGCCTGACCAAAGGCTGCCTTGCCTTCAGGGTGGTATTTGCTCTCCTAAAGTACTGCTGGGGTCTTCGCATTTGCCAGTGGCTTCTAGGAGGGCCTCAGGTGGGGCCAGAGAGCCCAAGCCAGCTGGGCTGGAGGGCTCACTCTCTATAAATACCGTTGGGCTGGGTTCTGTGAGCTTCTGGTCTTGGGTCCATGTGACCATTTTTAATTTAATCACATACCACAACTCTACAAAGCAGTTGGTGGTTATGAAAACTGCTTTAATTAGCAGCAGTTTCATGTAAATAATACCTGTTCATTATAGGAAAATTAGAAAACATAGGTAAATAGACTGACAGTCATTCACATTATTACCACACAGAGATAGCTAATGATGATTTTGAGATGTATATTCTTCACGATGGTTTTCTATATGCATATATGCACATTTATATTTACAGTTGAAGGAAACTGTCCACTCGGCTGAAACTTCTATATACCTCTTAGCAAGGAGTAGGAATACCACATTAGGAGTCACAAAACCCTTGTTCAAATCCCAGTTCTGCTTCTTGTCAACACATTGTAGTTTTACAAGAGACCCTAGTCCACAGGCTAGTTCCTCTCATATTGCTGTTGCAAAGATTTCAGTGATGCATGATATATAAGTTGCCCAGCACCACAAAGAGCAGTAAATCAATGATCATTTCTTTTGTCTTGCCAGGTAGCTAAGTGGGTGTAAGAGTTCTGGAAGGGGTTCTCAGACTTAACCTACTCCAGTGGTTTTAAACTGGCTTCCCTGAGGGCCACCTACCTCTGGGCTCCCCCACTCTGATTCAGCACAAGCAACTTGGGGTTCTAGATGAAATAGAATTTGCAAAATATATGGGTTTCACTAATAAAAACTACTGCTCCGGCCTCCCCCACCCCCCATCCCCTGTATCTTTAGAACAGCGGAGGAACTGTGCCCTGCCCAAGGACACGAGGTTTGCTGGTAAAAAAACAGGTCTTGGATTTTGGGTCTGATACCCTTTCCACTGGAGCTTGGCCTTGACAGTGGTCCTAAATTGATCACTTTCCAGCTCCCAAGACCTCTGGTATGGAGTCCTATGATTTTTGTTCATAAATCCATTCCTTTTAGCTATCTTTCCATAGCTTTTTAAGCCTCTCTTACATCAAAGAACATTTAAGGAAGACCTATCGCTGTCTTCTGAGGATGGAGAGGAGTGTCTTCCTTCCAATCAGAGGCCTTAAGACAAGCTGATGGCATCTAGGAACAGCCACCTGGTGCTTATGGATGTCTGTGAGCGTTTTTAGGTCAGTGATTGTGGTTTATTTCCCTTTCCAACCCTTTGCCTCCTTACAAGGCTCTTTTCTGAGGTACCTAGCACCTGAGTGCGCTCAGTAAAAGTTGGTCACGTTAAAGGAAATCAGAGGTCCTGGGACAGGCAGGGGAGTTGGAAGCATTATCCCCAGGAGATGGAAGTCAGTGGGTAGCAGAGCAGGCTTGTGCCCACTGGGAGAAGATCTTGGCATGAAGACCAGTTGAAGATGCTGTGTTCTTGCCACCTGTCTTCCTCCTAACTCCCTTGGCTTAGCCCAGGAAGAATTCAGTGAAAGATAGATACTCAGTGCAGTAACAAGTGCAAGGTTGGCCTCGTTAGAGTCTGGTTGGAATGTGGAACATGGAACATTTGGGACTGGGCTGCTTGACTTCTTTGAGTTACTTTGTTTCCTTTACAAATAACTCAGGACCTAGGCAGGCATGAATTTCAACTGGGCAGAGTATATTCCTGTGCACTGGAGGGCACACAGAGATTGTCCTGTGCCTTCTTGGGAGAATGCTCTGTTTTAAAGTACTCATTTCAAGGATAGACAGAATGCTGGCCGAGGCCTGGAATGTTAGGTGCAGCACATCCCACCACCACTGGGGTTGGTAGACAAAAACTCCAATTCACTACACGGGGAAAAATAGAGTCTTACTTCAACAAATTTTCTAAATAACTGATAGCTATGCAGAAAAAACCTTATTTCCACATTGCACATCTTTTTTAAAAAATGTTTTTAGAAAGTACAGAGTGATATATATTTTTTTATTTTTATTTATTTATTTATTTTTAGACAGAAGGAGGTAGAAAGAGATGGGCAGAAACATCAACATGTGGTTGCATCTCATGTGGCCCCCACTGGGGACCTGGCCTGCAACCCAGGCATGTGCCCTGACTGGGAATCAAACCGGTGACCCTTTGGTTCGCAGCCTGCACTCAATCCACTGAGCTACACTAGCCAGGGCTGGTGTTTAAAACAGAATCTTAGTGTGGCGGCTGAAGATCTGGCGAAGTGCGAGGACTGACTGGGGCGTGAAGTGTGTGGGCCCTGGGTCAGCCCGGAAGGGATGTGGGTTGTCCTCAATTGTTCCCCCACTGTTGCAAAACAAATGGGGGAAAGAAGAAAAGACCACAAATTCTTAAATAAAAGCTTGCCTTTTCTTGGGGCATGCTTTTAAAAAGTAGAATGCAGAAAATGATCCTGTTAATGGAGGGTTCAGGTTGGCTGGGAGTTACTTCCTGGCACTGTGGTGCAGTACAGGGTAAGAGCTGGGCAAATGTTAAAGCTGAGTTGTGAGAGGAAAGACGTAGGGCTGGAAGCACAGCTGGGTTCTGTCCCTAGTGTTGGTCAGCGTCAGAGTGCTAAGGCCAGAGTGCCTGGGGCCCAGCTCCCTGTCTGTTGAGACAAGAAGAGTGTTGGCTGGCATTACCTTGGAGGTCTTATTAAAACTATTAGTTTCAAGAGCCATTGCTTCTGTGGGCCCCCTCCTCCGCAGCTGGCCCCAGTGGATCATGTTTATTTATAAGCAGGAGTATCCTCAAGGAAGTGAAAATACCAGCTTAGGTTTCACTGCTTTTCTGCTGCCCTGTTCTTTGTTTATTAATCTTTCCTGCTTGCTGGGAAGTAGCTTTTGTGCACTTCTTCCCGCTGTGTTTTATTTGAAGGTTAGCTGACAAGTGCGGGTCTCACCTGGTTGTTACTAGCTCATCCCCCCCTTCCTGCTGTAGCGAGAACTGTCTTCTTTGGGGTGTGTGTTATTTGGTGGGGGAAGAGCACTGGGAAGATTGAGAGAAGGGTGAGGCAGGCCCTCTGCAGCCACCTAGCGAGGCTTTCATTTTGTATCGTGGATGTGGTCTGTGTCTGCATGTTTTCCAAGGGGGTTCAGGAGGCTGGGACCGGGGACGATTAGGCCATGTGGAGTCACTGTGTGTGGCACCTTTGGAATTTCACTGTCAGGGATGAGCCACACACATGGCATCTGGTTACTAGGGTTCTTGGTGTCTGTGGGAATTTTTCTGAGAACAAGCAGGAGCTAAGGGGGTTTGCATTGGTCTATGAGGACATTTTCTTTTCACTTCTGGGCCTTGAAAAGACCTGATGGGATGGAAGATGGATAGCTGTATACGTAGAGTTTGTTCTGGAGTTTCACATCTTACCTGTCTTCACACAGAAGCACATTGTTTTCCATTTAGGTGTTTTTAGTTGTACCCAGGGGTTTTGGGGGTTAAAAATAAAAAGGAACTGTAGATAAAGAACCAAATATTTGGCATACAATAAGGATGTCCAAGGGCTCTTGACAGGCAGTCTGCTGTAGGCCTCTAAGCATGGCACGCATGCCTAGACCAAGGATGGCAAGTGAGTCTCATCTCTTATGGTTGAGAGGAGGCTGCCTGGGACACTATCTTGAGGAGCAGGAAGCTGGGTCGGGCTCAGTAGAGAAGGGGCCCCGTGAATGATGCATGTAGGGAAGATGGAAGTGGGGGCACACATGCTGGTTTAGTATTTGTGCTCCCAGACTTAGCCTACTTCCAATCAGAGAAGGTCTGTACCACCGTCAGAGTTTTATGCACTTCCCTAAACGGGTAAACGGAGAGCAGCATCCTTTACCTGAGTTAACATCTCCACCTGACATTTGCCACCACCAGCCCTGGTTAGTCGCCTGGCAGTTCTAGGCCCAAGGTGCCTCCTTGATGCCAGTGTAGGGAGCTGTCCAGCCTAGTGGCTCTCTGGCCTGCCTCTTTTCCCTTAGTGTGTATACCACTTTTCCCTTCTTCTTTGCCTTTCACCAGTCACAGCTCAGTTAAAGTCCTTGGCCTTCTCTTGTGCAGTAGTGCATTCACGTCCTTTCTTCCTCCTTGTATGGGTCTGCAGATGGTACTTTTGGCTTCAAAATGAGTTTCCCACTTCCTTCTGGTAATGTACCCCATCCTACCTCCTGCCACTCAGCCGAAGAAGTGGGCACGTGAGCCGGGCTGAGCTACGCATTGCTCTGGTCACAGAGATTGGTCCAGAGTGGAATATGTGGCCCAGACTGAGTTACTAGATCTTTCCCCAGGGCTTCTTGACTTGAAGCTGGGAGAGGACAGCTTTGCCTACAGAGCCCAGAGCTGGAAAGGTGTGAAGGTGGGGCTGCTGGTGGCTAAACCCCTGGGGCATGGTGAAAGCCTTCAGACAGAAGGGGTAAATGTGTGAAGCAGAGATTAACAGAGATGAGACATGAGCAGAGAGAGGAGGAAGCCAGCACAAGTCTTGATTCTAGTTACTTGGGCCCCAGTTCCCACTCCTCCTCTGATGCCTTGAGTTGTTCCCTGTTCTAGAAGGAAAGCCTCAAATAGTGCTTGTATTATTAAGTATGTGTTACAGGGGTGAGGATGGACTGGGTTATGCTGTGGTAACAACTCCCAAATCCCAGTGACTGGAGACAGCAAAGGTTTATTTCTTGCTCACTGTGGCAAAGGTTTATTTCCGGCTCACTGTGAGTTGGCAGAGACACTGCTTGTTGTGATCGTTGAGTCCCAGGCTGATGAGTGTCCTTTGTCTGACTGTGCCATCATTGTCGCCACATAGGCGCCAGGGTTCACTGTGGTAGGGAAAAATGGGAGCCGTGCACTGTGTTAAGTACTCTAGCTAGAAGTGACACGTGTCAGTCCTGTTCACATTTCATTGGCCAAAGAAAATCAAATGGCCAGGCCTGAATTAAAGTGGGTGGATAAGTACAGGTTTACTACACACCTGTGCACTGCCCCAGTGACCACCACACATGTTGAGTGAATGAATCCTGACCAGCTTTGCAAACCTCTAAATGTCATTTCTTTGCTAAAGTTGGTGTAAAATGGATTTTTTTCTTCTTGCCACTGAGAAAGTCCTAACACACTCATTTACCTTTTTACATAGAAAAATTCCTCACTCCCCTTTGGCCCCCTTCTTTATTCTGTTTGTGAGTTTTTAAAAAAGGAGGTCTTAATTTTGAGGAGAAATTAGCAGATGTAAAGAATTAATGCTATTCCACGGCTAAGACCTTGAAGTGCTCTATGCTTTTCTATGTGTTTGTCTTCTCTATCAGCGTTTCTCCATGAGACCTCCCTTGGGCCCCCAACCCAAGAATGATTTCTGTCCTCTGGGTCTCCAGAGTGGCATGGTCACTTTGTACCTTGTGATATGGTGGTCTGTGCATTTCACCTCCCCTTCAGGACCACATCTGTTTCTTTGTCTCCCTCACAGTTCTGCATGTGCAGTAGGTCCCAGTGAGGGCCGGTTGAGTCACGGATGAGTGGCAACACCGCTATGAAATGGTAGTCTGCGTAGCAGCACCAGAGCTAAGAGCTAGTCAGGAATGCAGAGCCCCAGGCCCTTCCTGAGATCTAGGGAATCTGCATTTCTTTTTCTTTTCTTTATTTACTTTTACAGAGGGGAAGTGAGGGAGAAAGAGAGGGAGAGAAACATCGATCTGTGGTTGCCTCTTACGCACCCGCCTCCTCACTGGGGACCTGGGCCACAGCCAAGGCATGTGCCCTGACTGGAAATCGAACCAGCAACCCTTTGGTTCACAGGCCAGCACTCAATTCACTGAGCCACACCTGCCAGGGCTGTCTGCATTTTGACAAGATCCCTGTGAAGCTTGAGAAGTGCTGAGTCAGGTACCACTGTTGCCCCCGTGAGATGAAAAGATAAAGACTTGTGTAAGGTTCCCATTACTGGCTGTAGAAACCCTCTAGTTCTGAGAGGTTCCAACCCTGACTTTTTATGAGTTCTAAATGGCGTAATTGGACTCCCCCAGCCCATTGTCCAAACAAGAGCCTTTCACAGGCAGGCTGCCTAATTGTGATCTGTGAAAATTTAGTTTTGCTTCAGTTGGGGTTTAGACTGTCAAGGTAAAACCTGTCAGACAGAATATTGAGCTGAGAGGGTCATGCTACTCAGAAGAGAGTGGCATGAGAAAGAGGCCCAGGGAAGCAGTCAGCTGATGCTGGGCACTCACCGTGGATTTAGAGAAACTTGAAAGGACTTTTACTTATGAGAACGTGAGGCTGAGAGCCACTGGTTCCTGTGTGTCCATCCTGAGGAGGTCTCAGTATTCAGCAGGATCCATGTCTTCTTCACGCCAAGCCCTGTAAGCTGTGGAATTCAGTCTCGCCAGTGAGTCCCCTCAGCTCTACCTTCAAAATCCATCCCATCCAACCCACCCCCACCTCTGCTGCCACCACCCTGTTCCAACCCCAAATGATTGCTCTCCCAGACCATTTCAAAGCCCTCCTAACTGTCCTGCCTGCTTCTACACCTGTCCCTCCAGTGACTTGTTTCAAATGTAAGATAGATCATCTTTCACCTGCTATTTTAAAACTGTCCAGAGACTTCACATCACACCAAGAATAAAATTCAGACTCCTTACCATTCTCAACAAGATTGAGCAAGGCCTGGCCCCTGCCCCCTGCCCTGTCCACACGTTATATTGCTCTGTCCTCCCTCTCTCAGCAGCGCGTCCTCGTTGTTCCCAGCAAATGACAAACTGGCTGTTTGCTGCGCCTGGAGCACACTCCCCTAGGTCGTCCCTGGCCCTCTCCCTCTTTCCACGTGGGCTCTGCCCGCGTGTAACCTTGTCAGGAGAGGCCTTTTCTGACCACCTTCTCCAGAGCGCACCCCACTTGCCACTCCGTCCTCTGTCACTGCCTGAAACTTTGCTTTTACTTCATTTGCTTTCTTGTTCATGTTCTCTCTACACTAGGGGTTGATCTCCATGCCTTTTGAGACTTCATCCGTTCACAGCTGTTTTCTGAGTGCCCAGAGCAGTTCAGAATTCACAGTAGGTGTTTAAAAAACTTTGTGGAATGAATAATGACTTAGTATTCCCTTCAGAGTTAGAAGATTCTTTTTAGACACTGGGATTGTAGAAACTCGATTTGTGGCCATGGCAAAGAGCCTGACCTCTCTAAGCCTCAATTTTCTCATCTGTGTGGTGAAGGGTTTGATTTCTTTTTCTGACAATATAGCCTGAATGCCATCGCATAATAAAACTGAATTTTAAAGCTTCTCAAATTTTAGGGTACTACGTCACAGTGATCCCCTTAAAAGGGATTGTTGAGTTTTCAGTACAAGAGAACTTGCTAGGAGACCAAGCAGAGACGGAATCATTTTGCAAGGGTATAAACTAGGACTGTAACAGCTGCCCACCTGCCTACCCTGAATTTTAGCTAAAACAACAACCATTTTGTCATCATCTGCTCTGGCTCCGTGGGTCAAGAATTTGGACAGGACACAGCACACGAAACTCATCTTCTCCATGACGTCTGAGTCTGTCGGCAAGGAGGAGGCAAATGGCAGTGACAGGCTGGGAGTCTCTTTCCCTTCATGTGTTCCAAGGCTTCTCCATATGGTCTTTCCATGTGATTTCTCCAGCATGGAGGCATCAGGATAGTCCAGTTCCCGGTGTGGTGGCTCCGGGCTTCGAGAGCCAGTGTCCAAGAAGCATCAGTAAAAACTGTAAGACTCTTAATGACCTGGTCTCAGGAGTCCCAAGATGACACTTATGCTGCATTCTACGGGCCAAGCAAGTCACTAAGGCCATTCTAGGTTGGAGAGGAGGGACGGCAAATAACCTACAGCTGTTTAGAGTACCGAGTTGGAGGACTGGCCTAGCTTGGTTTTAATATCTGCATAGAGATAGGAGGGGCCTTGGGCTTATGGAAGTAATAAGTCAGAACTGAAAGTTTGCATGAAGCTGAGACTGAAGGGCTGTTCCACGCTCTAGTCCTGAGTAGAAGGATAGACCCGCCAGCACAGAGAGGTGACAGGAAAGCTCGTCCGTCTTGCCCTGGGGTCTTGGTGAGGAGAAATCTCCTTTGGGAATTTGAAACTATCTGAGGACCTGTCCTCATGAGTTTAGGGTGTGAGTTAACACATCCTGCATGGTCTGAGTACCCTCAGCTGAGAGATTAACATAAAAGTTTGCCCTGGGCCACTGTTAACTTCTGGGGCATCTGTCAGAAATTACTCCAGTCTCTCTGAAAGGTCTCAATACATTTCATATGAAATTAGCTCCCAAGAACATGAATTCACATTTCAAAATTTCAAAACACATGGGGCAACAGCCCCCAAAGCATGATAAATATTACAGGCAGCAGGGTTAGCTCCACCCCTGACTACCTAAATAACATGCTTATATTATTTTGTATATCACATACAAATATTATGCAATATATAAATAACTGTATAATATATAAAATAACTATTAGAGACCTTTGAATAAGTCTTTTTAAAATAAAAAAATAAGTAAAAGAATTGAAGATATAAGAAGACAGCAGATCCTGGGGACAGAGAAATGAGCCCATTAGAAAAAGAAGCAATTCCAAAAGTAAAATATAAAGGACTGAAATTAAAATTCCAATGGGTAGTTTTAAATGATGAGGGATTGAACACCAAGGGGGTGATGTTTTCTATGCTGCATCTTTTTTTTTTTTTTAGAGAGGGGGAAGGGAGTGAGACAGAGAGGGAGAGAAATAGCAATGTATGGTTGCCTTTCACATGGCCCTCACTGGGGACCTGGCCTGCAACCCAGGCATGTGCCCTGACTGGGAATCGAACCGGGACCACTTGGTTCTCAGCCCGCGCTCAATCCACTGAGCTACACCAGCCAGGGCTCTATGCTGCATCTTCAAGCTAGAAGGGATCTTAATGATCTCAGGCTGTTGTTTGACAGACAGGGAAGACAGGACCAGAGAGATTAGGTCACCAGCCTGATTGACTGGGCCAAGACTTGAAGCCAAGTCTCCAGTTTCTGAAAGTGTTTAGATGTGGAACAAAGAGCTTTGTTTTATGTGGTTGAGGGGTTGGACTAGGACCAGTGAATGACTAGAAGACAAATTTTTGGCTTGACAGAAGGAAAAGGTTTACAGTAATTGGTGCTAATGTGAGGCAATGAGCTTTTGAATCCAAGTTTCAAACCCTAAGACCTTCCAACTCTAAACTCATGATTTTAATTTTTTCCCCTCATAGAGGCTGAGGGAGAGAGGTAAGAGTAACTGGAAAGATTCTCTTTTTCAGTGGGTAAGCCTTCCATTGTTTCAAGGTTGAGTGGTTCATTTATTGATTCACTGCCCACTTATTGACCATTTGCTTAGTGTCAGGCACTGTACTGGGAACCAGGGGTATAAAGATGAATGAGTTTCCGTTTCATCTTTGAGAAGTTTATGAGGTTACATAGCCAGTCAATGAGAAACTTGGACTTGAAGCCAGGGGTCTCCCTGCCTGGCCAGTGCTGTTTCCGTCGGTGTGTATTTTGTGAGTGTGTGTGAACAACTTCCCTGGTTTCGGTTGGAAATTGTAGGAAGGAGCCCTTTCGGCAGGGGAAGCAGTGCACTGACATATGAAAAGATTGAACTGCCGCATCTCTCTGCCTGGGGGACACGATGTCGTCCAGTGCTGGAAGAAGAGAGAAGGCAGAGGAGAGGGTGTCCCAAGGGAAAACAATGTGGGGCAAAGAGATAAGTGAGCTTGAGCATCCTTACCCACTGTTTTAGTTGACTATTGCAGCTCTAAGAGAGAACTACAAACTTAGTGTCTTGAAACAACACAAATTTAGTCTCTTACAGTTCTGGAGGCCTGAAGTCTGAAATGAGTTTTGGGAGGCTAAAATCAAGGTGTTGGCAGGACTATTGCCTTCTAGAAGCTCCATGGGGAGAATCCATTGCTTGCATCTTCCATCTTCCAGTGCCTATTGACAGTCCTTGGCTTGTGGCTGCATCTCTCCAACCTCTGCTTCTGTAGTCACATTGCCTTCTTTTTTGTCATCGTAGCTTCCGGCACTTCTTTTTCTACAAGGATGCTTGTGATTACAAATGAAGCCCCCCCCCCCCCGCCCCTGTAATCAAGGATAATCTCCCCATCTCAAAATCCTTAACTTGATTAAATCTGCAAAGTCCTCTTTTTGCCATGTAAGGTAATGATTTTACAATTCTCTGTGATTCGCTCTAGGAAGGTTATGTATTTCTAAGAACTTGTCAATTTCTTCTAGGTTATTGAACTTGGTGGCATATAGTCTTCATAGTATTCTTGTATATAGTCCTTTGTATTCTCTGGTGTCCACTGTAACTTCTGCTCTTACATTTCTGGTTTTGTTTATTTGAGTCTTTTTTTTTTCCTTAGTGAATCTAGCCAAAGGTTTGTCAATTTATTTATCTTTTCAAAGAACCAGCTCCTTGTTGCATTATTTTTTTCTATTACCTTTTTGTTCTCTATTTTCTGTTCTGCTCTAATTTTATTATTTCTTTCTACTGACTTTGGGCTTCATTTGCTCTTCTATTTCTAGTTCCTTAAGGTGAAATGTTAGGTTGTTTATTTGAGATTCTTCTTGTTTTTTTGAGGAAAGCTGTAATGATATAAGCTTACCTCTTATTATCACTTTTTAATATTGTATTGCCATTCTTATTTGTCTCAATCTTTTGGTCTCTTTTAATTTCTTCTCTGACCTAATCATTGTTTAGTAGTATGTTGTTTAATTTACACTTATTTGTGGATTTTCCCAGCTTGCTTTTTGCAGACGATTTCCAATTTCAAAGCGTCGGGTGAGAGAATGTGCTTGGTATGAGTTCTATCTCCTTAAATTCATTAAGGCTAGTTTTGCTCCCCAGCATATGGTCTATTCTTGAGAATGTTCCACGTTCACTAGAGAAGAATGTATAATCTAGTGTTCTGGGATGAAAAAGCTCTATAAATATTGATTATGTCCAAATGGACATAATGTGTCATGTAAAGCCAATATTTCCTTATTGATTTTCTGTTTGGATTATCTATCCATTGTTGTCAGTGGGGTTTTTAGTCCCCTGTTATAATTATGTTTTGGGCAGTTTCTTCCCTTAGTTCTGTTAGTAGTTGCTTTATGCATTTTGGTGTTCCCAGGGTTCCCAGGTTTGGTGCGTATACATTAAATAAGTGTTATGTCTTCTTGCTGTGTTATCCCCTTTGTCACTATACAATGACCATCTGTGTGTGTTGTTACCTTTTTTTAATCTTGAAATCTACTTTGTCAGATAGAAGTAAGACTACACTTTTCTCTGGATGCTGTTTGCTTGGAGTATCATTTTTCACCCTTTCACTTTGAGACCGTGTTTGTCCTTGCAGCTGGGATGTGTCTCCTGAAGGCAGCATGTAGTTGGGTTCTGTTTTTTGATCCAACCTGCTACTCTGTGCATTTTATTTGGTGAGTGCAGTCCATTTACATTTAGGGTGATTACTGATATATGAGGATTTCCTATAGCCATTTTATCCTTTTTCTTTTTTTGTAACTCTGTGTCTCTACTGTTTCTTTTCCCTTTTTTTCTGTCTGTTATTTTATTTATTTTATTTTTTTAATGATTATGCTCTTAACAGTTGTCCTGATTTTTTCCCCTTTGCCCCACTCCACCCAGTACCCTACATTCCCTCAGGCAAACCACGCACCATTGTTCATGTCCATGGGTCATGCATATAAGTTCTTTGACTACTGGATTTCCTGTACTGTAGTTTACATCCCCATGGCTATTCTGTCACTACCTATTTGTACTTCTTAATCCCCTCACCTCTTCACCCATTCCCCCACAACCTCTCCCATGTGACAACCATCAAAACACTCTCCATAGCCGTGATTCTGTCTCTGTTCTTGTTTGCTGAGGGTTTTTTTTTGTAGATTCAATTGTTGATAGATATGAATTTATTGCCATTTTATTGTTCATAGTTTTGATCTTTTTCTTAAATAAATACCTTTAATATTTCATATGATAATGGTTTGGTAATGATGAATTCCTTTGGTTTTACCTTGTCTGGGAAGCTCTTTATCTGCCCTTTGAGTCTAAATGACAGCTTTGCTGGGTAGAGCAATCATGGCTGTAGGTCCCTGCTTTTCATGACTTCAAATATTTCTTGCCAATCACTTCTAGCCTGCAAAGTTTCTTTTGAGAAATCAGCTAACAGTCTTATGGGAGCTCTCCTGTAGATAACTAACTTCATTTCTCTTGCTGATTTTAATATTCTCTCTTTTATCTTTAACCTTTGGCATTGTAATTATGATGTGTCTTGGAGTGGGCCTCTTTGCATCCGTCTTGTTTGAGACTCTCTGTGCCCCCTGGACTTGCATGTCTATTTCTTTCATCAAATTAAGGAAGTTTTCTTTCACTATTTTTTCAGATATATTTCCAATTTCATGCTCTTTCCCTTCTCCTTCTGGCACCCCTAGGATGCAAATGTTGGACCTCTTGAAGTTGTCCCAGGGGCTGCTTATACTATCCTCATTCTTTCTGGATTCTTTTTTATTCTTGTTGTTCTGATTGGTTGTTTTTTGCTTCCTTATGTTCCAAATCATTGATTTGATTTTTGGCTTCATCCACTGTACTGTTGTTTCCCTGTAAATTGTTCTTTATTTCAATTAGTGTAAGCTTCATTTCTGTCTGGATCTTTTTTATGCTGCTGATGTCCTCACTAAGTTCCTTGAGCATCTTTATAACCAGTGTTTTGAACTCATCATCTGATAGATTGCTTATCTCCATTTTGTTTAGGTCTCTTTCTGGAGTTTTGATCTGTTCTTTGACTTGGGCCATGATTCTTTGTCTCCTTATTTTGGCAGCCTCCCTGTGTTTGTTTCTATGTATTACATAGAGCTGCTTTGACTCTGTGTTTTGTTTGTGTGGCCTAGTGTAGTAGGTATTTTATAGGGTCCAGTGGCACAGCCTCCCCTATCACCCAAGCAGGGTACTCGATGTGCACCCTTCATGTGGGCTGAATACACCCTCCTCTTGTAGTTGAGCCTTGATTGCTGTTGGCAGATCAATGGGAGGGATTTACCCAGGCCAGTGAGCTTCAAGGATTGGCTGTGACAATTGACCATGAACCTCCACCCTCCGTGGAGGATCAGCTGTTCAGGGGCAGGGTGGTGGTGCTCCAGCATGGTCTGTAGCTGTCTACTGGGTGCACTGGCCCTGGGGCTTCCTAGGGGGTACAGGCCAAGGTCAGCCCCTACCTGTGTTTTGCCTGAGGACACCCTGCCTAAGCTATATAGCAATCTGAGGTGGCTGCTATTTGCACTGGGCTTGGAGATTCCCAGCTGAAGCCAAGCTGTGAATCTAGGCTGGGTGCTGCTAATGCCAACCCTGGGGCTCACTGAGGCCAGCTGTTGCTATTTTGAGAGGATTTAGGAAGTTGTGCAGCATGAACCAAAACCAGTCATTCATATGGAAAAGCAGCTTGGGTAGGCCGGTAAGTTGGGTGGGGAAGAGTCTCTGGGGATTTCCAAGGTGGGTCAAATAGTGTTAGACAGGTTAATGGGGTCTCAGGTATGGTACCAGCTTGCCAGCTCTGTGGCTTGGTCTGGATAGATGTGGTTTCTTTAATTCTGTAGTTGTCAGACTTCATTCAGCTAGCTTTCTGATGGTTCTGAGTGATGGTTGTTCTGTATTTCAGTTGTAATTTTGCAGTGGTTGTATGAAGAGGTGAGCCATGTCTGCCTATGCCGCCATCTTGACCAGAAGTTCCTGTCTGTTACTTAATTTGGTTATATTCTATGATTTTTTCCCTTGATTTCTTCTTTTATTATGTTATGTGTCTCAGTTCTATATATTTTTTTGTGGTTACCATTAGATATATGTAAAAGAAAGTTTTATGAGGTGGGGGAAAAAGTAGGTTTACAGTTTTCATATAAAAATAATACAATAATTAATAAGTAATATTACAAGAATAAACTCTTTTGCGTATTCACAGCTGTAAATTTGCTTTGACCCACACCGTATACACTAGTTCTTTTCTTCTGATTGCATCTAATCTCCACTCCCCTGTGCAAGCTCAGTCATTTACACCCTCCCCTTTTATGTTTTTATTGTCCCAAATTATTCCTTTTTACATTCAATATTATATTAGTTTCAGGTGTACAGCATAGTGTTTAGACATTTATGTAACTTAGGGTGTGATCTCCCTGATAAGTCTAGTATCAACCTGACACCCTGACACAGTTATTACAATAGTATTGACTATAATGCTGCACTTCACTTTTTTATAACTACCAGTTTGTACTCCCTTCACCTTTTCAACCAGTCCCCCAACACCATGTGGCAACCATCTGTTTGTTCTTGGTATCTATGAGTTTTTTTCTGTTTTGTTTATTCATTTATTTTGTTACTTAGATTCCACATATAAGTGAAATTATATGATATTTGTCTTTCTCTGACTGATTTATTTCACTTGGCATAATATTCTTTGAGTCCATCCATGTTGTCACAGATGGTAACATTTTAGTGTTTTTAATGGCCAAGTAATATTCCAGTGTGTGTGTGTGTGTGTGTGTGTGTCATATCTTTTTTTATCTAATTGTCTATCAGTGGACCCTTAGGTTGCTTCCATATTTTGGCTATTGTAGATAACATTGCAGTAACATAGGAGTGCATATATCTTTTTGAATTAGCGTTTTGGATTTCTTCAAATAAATACTCAGAAGTGGGAATTTCTGTGGTAGTTCTATTTTCAATTTTTTGAGGAAACTCCATACTGTTTCCCACAGTGGCTACAGCAATTTGCAATATCAGTGCATGAGGCTTCCCTTTCCTCCACGTACTTATTCGCACTTGTTTGTTGATGTATCGATGATAGCTGTGCTGACAGTATGAGGTAACACCTCATTGTTGTTTAAATTTGCTTTTTGCTAATGATTAGCAATGTTGAACATCTTCTCATATGTCTGTTGGCCATCTGTATGTCCTCTTTGGAAAAGTGTCTATTCAGGCCCTCTGCCCATTTTTTAATTTGATTTTTTGTTATTATTGTTGTTAAGTTGTATGAATTCTTTATATATTTTGCATATTAACTCCTTATCAGATGTATCATTGGTGAATATCTTCTCCATTCAGTAGGTTGTCTCTTCATTTTGCTGATGGTTTCCTTTGCTGTGCAGAAGCTTTAGTTTGATATAGTGTCATTTGTTTATTTTTCTTTCGCTTCCCTTGCTGGAAGAGATGTAGCAAAAAAAAAAAAAAATGAAGAGGAATGTCAAAGAGTTTACTGCCTCTGTTTTCTTCTAACAGTCTTACATATAAGTCTTTAATCCATATTGAGTTTAAATGTGTATATGTTCTAAGAATGTTATCTAGTTTCTTTTCTTTTTTTTTGCATGTATCTGTTCAGTTTTTCCAGCTGTTTATTGAAGCAATTTATCCCATTGCATATTCTTGCCTTCTTTGTCGTAGATTGATTGACTACATATGTAGGTTTATTTCTGGGCTGTCTGTGCTGTTCTATTGATTTATGTGTCTGTTTTATGCCAGTCCTATGCTGTTTTGATTACTATAGTGACGTAGTATAGTTTGATATTAGGTAGTGTGATTCCTCCAACTTTGTTCTTCCTAAAAATAGCTTTGGCTGTTTGGGATCTTTTGTGATTCTGTATAAATTTTAGGATTATTTGTTCTAGTTCCATGAAAAGTGCCATTGGTATTTTGATAAGGATTGCATTGAATCTGTAGATTGCTTTGGGTGGTATGGACATCTTAATGATGTTAATTCGTCCAATCCATGAGCATGGTACATGCTTTCAATTATTTGTATCTTCTTCAGTTTCTTTCTTCAGTGTCTAATAGTTATCTGAGTATAGGTCTTCTTCCTCCTTAGTTAGGTTTATTCCTATGTATTTCTTTTATTCAGTTGTAAGTGGGATTGTTTTCCTAATTTCTTTTTCTCATAGTTCAATATTGGTGTATAAAAGTGCAACTAATGTCTGAATATTAATTTTGTATCCTGCTGCATTACTGAATTCATTGATCAGTTTTCATATTTTTGGTGAAATAGTTAGTGTTCTCTATATGTGTCATCTGCCATAATGAAGTTCAAAATGACCTTACACTTTAACGTTCCTGACAACCATCCCTACGTATGTTACGAGCTGTCCGTGCTTTGACTGGCGTTGTAGCTGCCCCTCTCTTAGCCTGCATCCTACCCGTCTTTAATGCCTGCTTTTTCTTCCTGGGTCGTTGTAGACTAGAGTGGATTCTTTGTTCTGCAGCCTCAAAACACCTACTGCCAGCTAGCGCTGATCACTGAGCAATAACCACCCCGCTGTTCTGAGACATCTCACATGTTTTGTTTTTAATTTCTTAACTTACACATTTGTTTCTTTTAACTTCACCAGTGTTGATGGCTTGTCCCTTAGGCTCAGGTTTCAGACCCTTGAAGGTCCACAGCCTGTCTTTTGCCTCCTTCTCCTCTCTACACACGTTGTACGTAGTTATTACTCAACATACACACAGAGGAGTTTCTAAGCAATGATAGATGATACTCTTTGTCCAGGAAGGATTAAAAATAAGAAAGGTTGACTTGAAGGGAAATCTTTTTGACCTTTAGGGTGGAAAGCATACTCTGATGATTATATGTCTGTAGGTACCCTTGCAGCACAGATTCTGTATCCTTCTCTCAGAAAATCCAGCCTCATTTATCCAAAAAGCAACAATAGAATCATTGAATATCTGCTGTGTTCCTGGGTCTGTGATGGGCCACGGGGAGGTACGTGATGGTGAATAAGACAGCCATGACCTTTGTCCTCAATGAGCCTTTAGTTTGATGGGCAATTCGGACAAAGAAGAAATGAATACGCTTGACCTGCTGCCCTGTGGCTTTTCATTCAGGGTAGGGACAGGCCTGGAGATCAGGATGGGCTTCTGGCAGCCATGTTTGTGCTGCTAACTGCCCTGTCTGCTTAGCTGTGGCTGATTGGATCAGAGGTGGACACTTGACTCAAACAGAACCAATTATATTTTTCCTCTCCTGGCAACATGAGTGAGATGCAAAGGCAGCCAGTTGCTATGGACTGAATGGTATTCCCAAAATTCATTAGTTGAAGCACTACCCCCCAGGGTGATGGTATTTGGAGATGGGGCCTTTTGGAAGTAATTAGGTTTAGCTGAGGTCATGAAGGTAGAGCCCTCATGATGGGATTCGTGCCCGCGTAAGAGGAGATCTGTGAGCTTGCTTTCTTTTCCTACCATGTGAGGACACAGAAGGAAGGTGGCTATCTGTAACTCCTCAGCGGCCCCCAGAACTGTGGGAGAATAGATTTCTGTTGTTGAAGCCACCTAGTGAGTAGTTGCCTAAGTTAAGACGCCAGTCATTCCAGAGGCAGGGGCTTTAAAGAGCGAAAGTGGGGAGGTGTGAAGGGCTGTCTTGTGCCGGAAGGTGGGTCAACAGAGAAGGAGAATGTGAGGTGTTCAGAGAATGCTGGGGTGGCGGAAATGCTGCACGGCCTTCCCAGAACTCCTTGGGCCCTGGCTCCAGAAGCTGCAAGTGCCTGCCACCCTGGCGTTTTTGCACTACCCCAGTGTCCTCCCTACAAATTCCCAGTATTGCTGACACCAGCTTGAGTCAGTTTCTGTTACTTCCAACCAAAAGAACGTCTACCAAGACCCTCCCAGTTTACAGATGAGAACACCAAGAGCAGAGAGGCAACTGGTCCAGGGCTGCACTAGTGAGTGACAGAGCCAGGCTGCAGTTCTGGTCTTCAGACCAGTTCTCTTCCATGCCTGCCCCTCCAGTCCGTCACAGTGAACTTGTTAAACAGGCCCAGGGAGGTTCTGAAACCATAGGAGAAATGCTGTTACTCCTTTACTGCTGCATTTTAAAACATAATGTGTTGTGTTATACTTGGAAGTGCCTTTCCAACATCAGTTGTTGTTTGGCTCTTTTTTGTGTAACCCTGTCAAATTGACAAGCAGGGCTGTCACCACTTGATTTTGCCTTTGACTCTTAAGTATAAGCTATTCGTAACAGTGTGCACTGGCTGACAACAAAGGCTACCCAGTCCTTCTTGCGCTCTTTTCATTTGTCTTCCTTTTGTTATAGTAACGAGACCCATTTATATTAAGAACAGGTGTTTTCTCTGAGCTGTATGATAGGGAACACCTGATACCCATGCCTTGTTTGGTTTCTATCTTTATTTTAAGATATATATTTTAAGTGCACTCATTATTAATTGGAAAATGTATAACAATAGAAAGGAAAAGTTGTTACTGTTCCCACCATCCCACCACAACTGTCAGTAACATTGTAGAGAATCTTTCCAACAGTTTCCTGCTTGCAAACTTAATTTGAACAAAGTATATACTTGTAACCATATAACAATTTTGTATTCCACCTTTCCCCTAAGTACGATAATATAAGCTTTTGTACTGTTTCAAACATTTTGTAAATACCGGTGTTAATGGCTCCATTCACGCTAGTATGTCGAGCACAGTTAACCTAAGTGGAAGTGAATCCTTTTTGGCACGAAGGGGCAATAAATGAAGAGATGGTCTATGCAAGCCATGCTTCTATTCGTGAGACATGCTGTTTGTTTCTGATTGACTGTAGGCAACCGTGTGGTCTTTGCTCTTGTTTGTCAGATGTTTTCCTTACGCTAGACTTCATAGAGTGGGTGACACTTGATACATGTCATCGTACCACTTTCACACAGCAGCGTCAGTTCACACCCTGCTGGTCAGCACCGAGAGAGGCCCTATCAGAATTTCGCTGCACACCTCTCTGCCCTGGGCTCTGAATAAATAACACATGTGAGAATAAATAGCTGTTTCTATTAGTGTTTTTTGTGGTCTTTTAGGAGAACTCCCAGCCACCAGTTTGTAGATCAGATGACACTTACCACGCGGGAGGGATGTTCAGTTTGTTCTTTCACTTGATAAAGTTACACTAGTTGTTTGTCCCCAGTGTATGGGAGAGTGTTGCCAATGTGATACTATAGATAGTTCTACATAAAAATCCTTCAGTTGTCCTTTTTTATGGATAGATAGAGGCAATCATTTAAGCAAACCGGGAATATTTTATTACAGTCACACTTTTTCAAGCAAAAAGTGGGAAAATGGGGAACTAGACTGTCTTTACCAAGCTGTTTTGGGGAAGAGGCCATTGTGTCTTAGACTTGGGGGGGGTGGAAAAAGTCTCGCAGAGGAGGTAGAACTTGATTTAGAGGGAACATGGTGAAGACTGAGTTGGAACTCATGTGGGAGGTTGGGTTTGGCTGGATCAGCAGATGTGGGCCAGATGGCCAACCCTGGAAAGCCAGACCCAGGGCTCTGGGAAACTGCTAACACTCTGTCAGGGTGCACATCCTTTTGGTCTCTCTGGGCCGCACTGGAAGAAGAAGAATTGTCTTGGGCCACACAGTAAATACATAGTGACACGTAATCACAAGAAATCTCATCATGTTTTAAGCAAATTTATGATTTAGTGTTGGGCTGCATTCATAGCCATCCTGGGCCGCATGCGGCCCAGCCTATGGGCCGCAGTTTGAACACCCCGGCATGTGAGTCATCGAGAGGTTATGGGCAGGCAGGGAATGCAAAATGGTGCAGCCACTTAGAGGACAGTTTGGCAGTTTTTTATTTACATTAAACATATACGTATTATCTGTCACAGCAATTTCACTCCTCTGAGTATTACCCAAGAGAAATGAGAACAAATGTCCACACAAGACTTTACTCAAATGCTTATAGCAGCTTTATTCATAATAGCCATAGGTTATGAGCAGGAAAGTGGCCTAAGGAGAACTGGCCCAGGCAGGTGAGTCTGGGAAGGAAGACTGATTAGAAGGTTCTCCCAGTCCTCCAGGCATGAAATGAGGAGGGCCAGTGTGGTGAGAGGCATAAGAAAGAGCTGAGTAGCACAAGTCACTACAGGAGAAAAGTCCAAAGCTTGGAGCCTGCTGGATGTGGGTGCCGAGGGAGACAAAAAGGAGATAAATCTGAGCCAGTGGTACCGTGGACGCAAAGAGGGCAGCCAGCAGGCTTCAGAGTGTGGTCTCTGGGCCAGCGGCAGCAGCGGCACCTGGGAACTCGTCAGAAATGCAGACTTGCAGACCCTGCCTCTCACCTATGGAATCAGATAGTCTGGGGGTGGGCACAGCAATCTGTGCTTTAACAAGCCCCCCAGGGAATTCTGATGCATCCTCAAGTTTAAGAGCCAATACAAGATATGATACAAGAGGAAATATCCAACAGGCCATTGGAGATGGGGAGCCTGGAGTCCAGGGAGGAGCGCGGCCGGCTGATGCCGACAGTGAGGACGTCTGACAGGTACACACAGAGAGTAAGTTAGTGCTTTGAGGGAGAAAGTAGGTGCGGGGCCCAGGAGGTCTTGGGGTGTCTGCGTGAGACTCCTTTGGTTGCAAGTAACAAGTCTGCTCAAGATCAGTTTAAGCAGGAGACATTTATGGGAAGGATGCCGGGCAGCTTTTGGAAGGCAAAGTTGGAGAGGCCACCTGGGGCTCCTGAAGGAATGAAACGGGAACTGAGACGCGGTGAGAACCCAGACAGCTTCCCTCTGGGGGTCTCTTTCCTCCTCTCCCCTACCTGTCTGTCTCTGTCTCTCTCTCCCTTTCAGTGCCTTGGCCCAGTGTCTGTGAAACTCCTAGATATGTGCCTGTTTTAGGCAATAGTGATGGGCTAAAAAAAAAGAAACAGACTCAGCTCTGCCCTCATACAGCATGTCTGTCTGTCTCTCAGCATGAAATGCCGTCTCTGCGTTCTTTTCTTCTTTCTGTTTCTGTCTCTGCAGACATCATTTCTGCTTTAGTGAGCATTTGGCCAGATGTGACCACCCTTTAACTGCTAGTTTACAGCCTTTGTTTTAAGTAACCTGCAGACCTCTCAGCCCTGATTCTAAATTCCCGGGGGGAAAATCTGAGAGGCCCAGCTTGGGCCCAGCGTCAGGCAGATCAGCTCTGGCAGGAGGCAGGGTTCTTGGCACACGCCCTGGGTGTGGGGGTGGGCGGTCTTCATGAGACTGGGGAACGGCAGCACGGTTGTGCCAAATTCTGTTCCAGGGTATACTGTTTTCATCTTCAGTAGTGTGATCTGTGGGGAAAAGTCGTTTTTGTTTTCTTTCATAATGAACTCCTTGACAGAGGGCTCCAGCAATGCTGTGGCTGTCTGCAAACCCCCTGGAACATTTCTGTGCGCTAATTATTAGGAACTCCTGTTGTTGGGAGGAACTTGTTGGTGCAGAGAGGATGGATGCGATTCTTTTTTGGGAGGTGGGTAGAGAGCCTTTAAAGTCGTTCCTCCTGTCCTGAGAGTCTGTGGTTACAAATGAAACAACAGAGTTTGGGCTCCGGGCCTGAAGGAGGGGTTCTTGACTTGGAGAGGAGAGAAGGACATCGCAGTGGCTTTTAGGTTCCTTCTTAGCCAGAGAAGACTCACCCTTTATCTAGCTCGGTGCTATGGTGAATTTACTTACTTCCATTTTTCTTTGCCATGAAATCTAGGGCTTGGTTGCTAATGGTTAAACAGGAATTGTTCCTTTGTTATATGGAAATGTTTATAAGTCCTGAGACACCACAGGGCTTACATATGAATGGATCTTTATACACCTTCCTTAGAGGTGGACCTTGGACTCACTAGTCCCCTTCACAGTCTTGGTTATAAACTAGCTTCTCGAACCTCCTCTTCACCCTGAGCCAGTCAGTCGTTCATTCATTTATATTTCGCACATACCTACTATGTGGCAAGCATTGTGCTAGGAGGTAGAGTTCTTCCTGCTTCATATTTTGAGTCACTAGCCTTGCCACTTTCCCCTGTAGTTTCCCCTCCTGCCCTCAGCCTTTGAATGGATGCTGGCAGAATGTGCCTGCGGGTGATAACAGATTTGCTCATGCTGTTCTCCCTTCTGAGAATGCCTCCCAGCTCCCCTTCCTCCCCAGTCGGCTAATCCCCTGCTCATCCGTCAAGACCTTCTGGAGCATCCCCTGCATGGAGGTGCTGCTGATTTAGAAGCCCAGGCTTGGCTCACAGAGTAGAATTGTGGGTATGATGGTCTTCCTGAGTGTCGTCCAGTGAAACTTGAACTTGGTGACATCTGGGGCTGTCCCACTCACTTTTATATCATGATAGTGATGGATAAAGGATCAAATGTTAGTGTGGGCAGTGGGATTGGGAAGAAGAGTAAAGAATAAAGAAGAAAATAAAACCCACTTATAATTCTGTTACTCAGAGATGCATTCTGGAGGGATTCTTAAGACTTTTCAATACAGAAATTTTATAGTGCCTTTTAAAGTTACTGTTACTGAAGTTACTGTGCCTTTTGCTTTTCCATGAATATGAATGTATTAGTATTTTCTTGTGTCCAAAAGATTTCTCAACAGGATTTTAGTGACCTTTTTAATTGTATAGTCATTTTTTGTTGGATATTTATTTTCTTTTTTTTAATATAATAAAGAAATCATGGGATTCATTTGTGCCTTCATCTTTGTTTGCCTCTGGTGATTCCTTTTGAATGGAGTCCCTGGAGTCAGTTACTCAGTCAGAGGGTAGCAGTGCTGTTAAGATTTGAGAAATAATGGCAACTTCCGTCCCAGAAAGACGGTACCAGTCTTTACTCCCATGTGCAGTGTTTTAGCCATCGGGTTTATAAATTCTTAAAGAAGATGAAGACAAAAGGAAAGCACTGGTGGCCTCCTGATTGGCTGTGGCTCCCACTTGTTGGGAGCGGCAGCTTTTCCCGTGCTAGGGGTCAGGGCCTGGGCAAAAGCCTGTTGCCGCTGAGGCTGGAAGCTTGGCCTTCAGTGACAAGTGACAGGGGCCAGCGCCGTCAGCACAGCTACCCCTTTCCAGGCAGGACTCCAGGGACTCAGGGAGCCTCCCTGAGAGACTGACCGCACAGCTTCCTGAAGCTGTGCTCCATCAGCCACACAACCATTAATGAGGAATTCAGGCTTCGGGAAGAACGTCTGGCTTTGTAAGCCACATGGGAATTACAGGAAAACAGTGTAGGTGAGGCGTGCGTTGCTGTCACGGTCCCGGGAGGTCACTGCTGCATAGTCATGCGTGGGTCTCCTGGCCAGTGAAGCCAGGAGCAAATGGGGGCCCCAAGAGGCCAGTCATTTGTTTGATAAGAAATCGGACCTGCCTGGATGTGTGCATCTGTTAAAGTATTGAGTATACTCTGTTGGTGTTGCTTATTTATGTTTCCGGAATTGGCGCTGTTTAGAGGTCACTTGGAAAATAAAATGATCCTGAATCAAGTTCTTATTTCCCAGCTGGATTGTGTATAGCGAGGATGCTCATAAATTATGTTTTAAAATTGATATTATAATGTCACCTAGTAAACTGAAAAAGTTAATTAAGATATTTAATATGAACAAGATGGGAGGTGGGAAACGAATAACCTGGTGAGTATTGAAACATTTTAATACTCTGGTCTTTTTAAAACTCACTCGTTTTATTTAATCCTCAAAATAGGAACTGTTGTTTTTTATTTTCACAGGTGAGGAAACTGAAACGTAGAGAAGTTAAAGAGCTTAAAGTCACAAAGCCAGTCAGTGGCAGGCCTTTCTTATCCATGGTTTTGCTTTCTGCAGCTTCAGTTATCTGCGGTCAGCTGCAGTCCAAATACTTTAAATGGAAAATTCCAGAAATAAACAATTTGTAAGTGTTACGCCGTGCGCTGTTCTGAGCCGCGTAAGGAAGGCCTGTGCTGCCCCATCCACTCCCGGCCAGAAGGGCAACCATTTCTTCCTCCCCCGCATCCATGCCGCGCGGGGCGGGGGCCCCGGGGGCGGGCACCGTGGGCTCACGGCTGCGAGTGTGGCATTACTTCCCACAGGGACGGCCGAAAGGCTCCTTTTCCCGCCCTGCATGTGCTCATGTTGCAGCGCCACCGTGCTCGCGTCCCCGCCACGCTTCCTCTACTTAGTTGTGTCCCCGAAGTGCGAGAGTGGTGATGCTGGCAGTTTGGTATATCAAAGAGAAGCAATAAAGTATCTTGGTTTGTTTTTTTTAAGATTTTATTTATTTTATTTTTAGACAGAGGGGAAGGGAGAGAGAGACACGGAGAGAAACATCGATGTGTGGTTGCCTCTCACTTGCCCCACCCACTGGGGCCTGTCCTGAAACCCAGGCATGTGCCCTGACTGGGAATCGAACCAGCAACCTTTTGGTTTGCAGGCCGGCACTCAATCCACTGAGCTACACCAGCCAGGGTGGTTTTTGGGGCTTTTTAAGCAAAAAGGCTTGTGTGCATAGGAAAGATCAGTGTGTGTAAGTTCGGTACTGTCCGCAGTTTCAGGCATCCACTGTGGGTCTTGGAGCATATCCCCTGCGGACCTGGGGAGACTACTGTATTTAAAAGTTTTCTACACTAAACATAAACAAGTGACATAAACGTATTGTGTTTATGTTAACAGTGAGCCAGGTAAACTCAGTGGTTGAGTTTCACTAGGCCAGCAGTGTTGAGTGTCAACTCTGAGGGGCACTGTGGCTTGTATAAGATGAAAAACGTGGTCCTTGCTCTCAAGGACCTCACGGACTCACGCGGGCGTGATACGTCTGCACACGGGTCACGCTGGAGAGAGGCTGTGTTAAGTGCTGACAGAGTGTTAGAGTGTGTGGAAGGCGCACGTCTGTGGTACAGCCCTCCTTCTAAGCAGCTCGAGGAAGGGTTTCATGAAGAGCATAATACTGGGTCTGGGGCTACATCAGTGGTTCTCAATCAGGGCGATTTTTCCCCCAGGGGCCATTTAGCAGTGTCTGGAGACATTTTTGCTTGTCACACCTGGGATGGAAGCAGTGCTACTGGCATCTACTGGGTAGCGCCCAGGGATGCCGCCGAACATCCTATAAGGCTCAGGACAGGACAACAAAGAATTATCTGGCCCCAGATGTCAGTAGTGCCAGGGCTTCTCGTCCAGTGCATTAGAAGTTTGTGTCGGATTTCGGCAAGAGACAGGGAAAGAGCATTCCAAGTGAGAGAATGATGGCAGAGCACAGTGGCGGCAACGCAGGAGGTGTGCACAGGAGTTGGGGGAGGGCTCGCGAAGCCGGTGGGATGGCTGTGGCTGGACGGTGGAGGCCCTCAGTGCAGAGGTGAGCTGGGCGGCGGGGAGCCACGGTGGTCTTCTGAGCAGTGGAACGGCTCCATCAACAGCGGTGTCAGTTCTTGTCGCCCTGGCTTCGCTTCATTGCTTGCTTGTCTGCACATCCGTAGGAACTAAAACACACCCATATTTTCCTGTTTTCTAGTCCATCCATTCTTTGTTTGCCACCCATCAAGGGAAGGCTGTGTCAGCGCTCTGGCTTGCTGGCCCATGATTCCCATCTGCTGGTGACAGAGGGGTACAGCAAAAAATTAACCCCCTTTGACCACTCTTCTGCCACCACAATTCCCAGGAACGTGCCTCAGCGACAGGTGACTGTCCACGTAACAGCTTTGCTTATCACCACCATCTGGGTGTTTGTTAACACCCTCGTGCTGCTTCAGGACACGGAGTGTGTGTGTGGGGACGGCGCAGGGCTGGGAAGGCTGCTCATGCGCAGAGGTGTCCACCGCTGAGCAGAGGCCAGGGCTGGGCCCGAGTGAGACTGAAGTCCTGGGATGAAGGAACGCCTGACTGGGGGAGGGGCTGCCCAGAACTCAGCGGGGCACTCTTCCCATCTGTTCACTGCTGACTCACCAGCAATAGAACAGTGTTGGCTACATACCACACCAGGTCAGTACTATAGTACCAGGTCAGCAGTCGGTATTTTCTGAATGAAAAAAAGAAACTGTCTAGCCCAGGGCACGGGTGGAGGGTGATGGCCCAAGATCACCCGCCAGTTGGGCTGAACCTAGGACCTAGACCCCTAGTGGGAGTCCCCCCCTGTGTCATGTCATCTTTCACTGCACAGGGATCCAGGGCCCTGTGCTTTAAACCCTCCCATTTCTTGAGTTCCCAAACCAACCACCATGAACCAGCAAACCGCCCAACCAGCCAGCCAACTTGCCTTCTCTGCCTGCTACCATGGCAAGGTCACTGTAGAGCCAGCTCCCTAAAACATGGGAGACTTCCAGGTACTTTAGTTACACCCCCAGGGATGCCTCAGTCCGCACAGTCCTCCACAGGCCAGTCCGGGTGGGGGTGGGAGGTAAGATCCTATAAGCACTGAAGTTTTGGTCAAACGATACCATTTATAGTAAAGACTTCTTGGGTCAAAGGCACATAGGCCAAGGGAGAGGTATGAACTCGTCAGTCATTTTCTCTCTCTGTTTTGGGAGAGACCTAGACTTGACTTCGTGTGTCTTCTGAGACTCTCCAGAACTTTCTGGGAAAAGGTACTTCCCTGATGTCACATACCCACAGCTAAGGAGTGAAGCAGCAGACAGGACATTTTAGGATTCCACCAAGAGAGTGGAACTGCTTCCCACGCTTCTGAAAGACATCTACATAGGAAATGCTAGTGTCATTTTCCCCACCCCAACCCCCAGGGAGAATCGGCCTTGCAGGCAGTGGCTGTCCTGGGTCTCCCAGCCGTGGGGCATTCCTGGGGCTTAGAGACACAAGTGCTGGATGCAGCTTCACCCGGGACTCCCAGGATGGCGTCACCCATCCGGGTGGTGGGACACTGCAGACCCTGGCCCTCTGCTTAGAGCTTCCCCCATAGGGAAAATAACTTCACAGATTTGTGCACATTTTCATTTTCAAAGTATTTTATTGTATATCATCCCACTGGACGCACTAGCACCGTGTGGACACCCCACTGTGCAGAGGAAATAAAGCAAGTGAGGATCCTCGGGACTTGTCCAAGGACCCTTATATTTTGAGTGGTGTAGCACAGACCAGCACCGAGGTCCCCAAGATCTGAGGTTGTCCCCGCTTTTTTGTGCAGCTTAGGCTTCAAGTGGCTTTACAGGCAGGCCACATCCCCATCCATGGGTGCTGAGCAGCTCTGTGGACAGAGAAAGCCTCGGGATGCTGTGAGAAGGAGATTGAGTGGGCGGTTTGTAGTACAGTGCCCAGCCTGGAGTAGCCTCTGGGTTTGCATGTCAGGTGGGCATATGGGGGATTCTGGGGGACAAGGGGGAGCCCATGACATCGTAGTATTGACACAGTCCCTCACTCTTCCATTTGTTTTCAGCAGAACCCAAGTTGTGTTACATTTTGCATGAGCCTTGGTAAGTGGGCTTACATGTTAAACAATCTTATTTTGAATAAACTGCCCTCGCAATGACTTAAAATGTTTTTCTCTGCCCTGGCTGGTGTGGCTCTGGCATGTGAACCAAAAGGTCTCAGTTTGGTTCCCGGTCAGGGAACATGCCTGGGTTGCAGGCCAGGTCCCCAGTTGGGGGCATGTGAAAGGCAACCAATCAGTGTTTCTCTCCTTCTCTTTCCCCCTCCCTTCCCTTCTCTAAAAAATAATTAGTAAAATGTTTTTTAAAATTTCCCCAGAAAAGCTAAGGATTTGTGGTAATACAAATGATGGGTGATTAAATTATTTTGCTGATTTTCTGATTTTGTTTGAAATCACAAAAAAGTGAGAACATCACTGACTTAACAGCCATGCTTTCAACTCTCACATTCTTGTCCAGCGTTTCCATGGTCTTGCTGTGCAACCTTAGCCCAATGATTTAAGTTCTCTGATTCTTATTTTCAGTCTGTGAGTTAGAGATTATAATCATGCCTACTTCATGGAGTTTCTGTACATGCCAGTGCAGGTAAAGCACCTAAAACCGTGCCCTGCACACTGCGAGAGCAATAATTAGCACCTGTGATAATGTGATAGTAACTTTTCCCCAGACCACGAAGCTTTTTCCCTTGGTGCTGGTTTCTCGGATAACTGGGCGTTCGCACTGGGACATTTCCTCCTGTCTCACCCTGTGGTCACGGCCACGTGGGCTCACCAGTGGAAAGAATGTGTACTGCTTTCATCCTGAATTTCTTACATTCCCATCTCAAAGCCAGGTCTTTGTGTCATTCTGCCTTGGTTTTTCTCTCCTTCTTCGTGACCTAGTTTTATCCATTCTCTTCAGATCTACAAAAGCCCTGGCCAGGCAGCTCAGAGGTTAGAGCACCATTCCAACATACTAAGGTTGCGGGTTTGATGCCCGGTCAGGGCACATACAGGAATCAACCAATGAATGCATAAATAAGTGGAACGATAAATCAGTGTTTTTTCCTCTCTCCTCCCCCAACTCAATAAATAAAATTTTTTTTAAAAAGTAGATGGCACATTTCTCCAAGAGTTGTTCTCGTTCTGCGGTTGTTGAGAGGGATATCTTTTTTTCTAAACAAAGAAAACTGTTCTTCAACTTCCATCAAGCAGTATTCCACCACGCCTTTTAAGCAGTATCAAGAGTTATCTTTCCAAGCATCAAAAATAAAGTTATTACCCAAACCGGACCCACTTGCACTTGGTGGCCGTGGCCCCTGGGAGTCGGCCCCAGCACAGCCGAGAGGAGAAGGCCAGCCAGAACCCTTCTTTAGCAGCCGCCAGCCGCGGCTGTGCCCTGATTGTCCCTCGGAACTAACATAACTCCCTCATGATTAAAGCATGTGCTGGAGATTCTCTCCTCAAAATTTAAATTTCGCTCACTGGAGGAACCTGGCTGTTTTCCAGCTTTCTCTTTTCTCTAGCTTTTGTGGTCTAACCAGGGAGGTGTTCTGGGCACGAGCCAGACACCCCTGTTTCAGACGGTCTTTGTTCTCCACGAGCAGGTGAGTCAGGGCTGACACGGGTGCTGTCCTCCAGCTCCCCTGCTCTTACAGAGAGGTGGCAGCAGGGACTGCGTCAGCCGCCCGAGCCTTTCGGCTGACAGGCCCGGGGCTCTGGAATCGTGGTCATTTCTTATGAGCCCCACAATTATTTATAACCAAGCCACTTCAGATTCTTCCTGGAACAAATCGAAGTATAAAAAATAAATATATTAAGTATCAATAGCAGGAATATATTTAGTAGTGTAAAATCTACACAGACCATCATATACAGCATTTTCCCCTCTACAACCAAAACCACTAAAAAAATACATATTTGCATTGCTTGTTAATTTTCACTCATCTTACATCATTACATCTTCTGTAGTGAATTGACATTGGTTTACGATGCTAACATTGGCAAATTTGATTTTGTTTGAAAATTCCAGTAAATAGCATTGTACCATAAACAGATGTAACTTAAAATATTATATATTCTGTTTTCTTCTAAATTTGTTAGAATGAACCTTTTATTAATTAAATGAGCTAATGGCCTATACTAAGTAAATTGTAAGAAAATTATAAAATTTTAAAGTATGGGTGATTTTAAACAAATATTCATGTAAAGAATGTTTGGTTCATGAGCGTCATTTATTTTAATTGTGGTAAGAAATGTAATAAAGTATACTATCCTAACCACTTTTACAGTTTAGTAGTGTTAAGTATATTTAAATTGTTGTGCAGCCAATCTCCAGAATTTTTTCATCTTGCAAAATTAAAAACTGAAACTCTGTATTCATTAAACACCACCGCTCTATTTTCCCCTCCCCCAGCCCTTGGCAACCACATTCTACTTCCTATTTCTATGAATTTAACTTATTAAGAGACGTATCTAGGTAAGTAGTAGACTTACATGAGTAGGAGTCCACCCATATAAATTTAAACATATGTTTGCCATTTTTACTCATTTCTTCAAGGTTTATCCATGTTGCAGCATGTGTTAGGATTTCCTTCCTTTTTTTTTTAAAGGTTTATTTATTTATGTTTAGAGAGAGGGGAAGGGAGGGAGAAAAAGAGGGAGAGAAACATCAGTGTGTGGTTGCCTCTCATGCACTCCTCACTGGGGACCTGGCTGGCAACCTAGGCATGTGTCCTGACTGGGAATTGAACTGGTGACCCTTTGGTTCATAGGCCGGTGCTCGATCCACTGAGCCACACTAGCCAGGGTGGATTTCCTTCCTTTTTAAGGCTGAATTATACACACATGCGCGTGCGCACACGCGCACACACACACACACATTTTGTATATTCATTCCTCTGTCAGTGGACACTTGAGTTGTTTCCACCTCTTGGCTATTGTAAATAATGCTATGTACATGAATATGTAAATATCTCTTTGAGACAGAACTATTTTTAAATCTCAGCCACATTCTACTCTGTTAACTTGGATGATTTTAACCACCAGGAAATCAGTAACTCAACATACAAGGCTAGCCTTGTTGGGCAGTATTTGTTCATGTGGTGTCATGAGGGATGCAGCTCAGTACAGCTGGGTGAGAGGGTTAGAAGGGCCTGGGTTCATACCTGGGCAGGTGTGTCTGCCACAGGCCCGCATTCCTGCTGCAAGGGAAGCTGGAAAAGAGAGCACCAACCATTTTCAGCTTCAGGTACATAGGTGAAAACTTCCCTCCGTGTGGCAGTAGCAGGTGTCACTGCTGTGCAGGGAGCTGGAAGAATGATAAAGGCTTGCTCAGCCAGCTTACCCTCGTCTGGAATTTTCACATCCCATTAGGTCACAGCTTTTCTACCTGCCTAGAATGGCTTGGTGTGGCTGGAATTCACACCATAACACACATGTTTGGGGTGGTAAACATATGAGTATAGTGTAGGGTCCCCAAATTCCTGATGCTTGTGTGGCCACTGGAAACCTTGGAAAACTTCCGCACCTCCGCCCATGCTGGGCCCCTCCATGGGCTGTCTTTCCTACTGCTTGCTCGAACCAGGGCTCGCCTTTCTCTAGGGTCCCACGGGAGTCCAACTCCTTGGAAGCCAGTCATTCTTCCTTTCTCAGTGTGTTCTTGTACCTGTGTTCAGGGGGGGTCAAGGTTTCGTGGGACCTGGAACTTTTACAATGGAGAAGAGGAGCTTTTTCAGAAAAGGTCATAAAAAATTTGATGAACACATTACTGGGATCCCTGCTGGGGCCGTGCCTTTGAGGAGCCCTGAAGCATGAACACCATTAACTTCATTGTGAATCTAGTTCTGCTTGTACTCATTCTTTCTCCCACTTTTAAAGTTAGGATATGATTTGCATACACTGAAATTAACCATTTTAATTGAGTACTTCTGTGAGCTTTGATAAATGTATAGTCATGTAATCAGCAGCAGTATAAATATGGGACAGTTCCATCATGTCCAAGACTTTTTCCTCAAGCCCTTTTGTGGTCAGCCTCTCTCCCCACCCCCAGCCTCTGGCAGCTCTTCCATTTTCCATCTCTGTATTTTTATTTTTTTCAGAAGATTGTCATATAAATGGAGTCATGCAACATGTGCCCCTTCCAGTCTGGCTTCTTTCACTTTGCATAATAATGCATTTGTATTCACCCATGCTGTTGCATGCATCACCCACGCTGAGCCTGGCACTGGGGATGCTGAGCTGGGGAAAGCCCAGCCCCTGCCCTCAGAGAACTCAGAGTCTGTTGGGGAAGGCACTTGGGCCCATAATCATAGGCTTTTGCCTCACTGTTTAGTTCACAGAGCTTTGCCCTACTACTAGTATCTTGTTCTGACATACCTGGCATCCCAATGACTTTGTGATCACCTCAAGGGTAGAGCCTCTGACCTTCTTGAGGTAGCACATTGGATTGGAAACAAGGAGGTTGAAGCCAGGCAGGCTGTTTGAATGCAGCTCACCCACTTAGCAGCTCTGTGTTCTCATGTTGGACTCATATTTTGGCACTGAGTAGGTACTGAATAAATACCTTTTAAATGAATGAATATAACCTCCTTGAGTTCTCGTTCCCTCCTGTGTGAAAAGAGGATAATAGTCACTACTTCACCTGACTGTAATAGTGATCAGTGCCTGGTGTGGCACCTGATGGGCATCAGTAAAGGTTTGCCCTGTTCCCCTCGCCTTCCCTTGAACCACAAGATACCGTCCTACAGACAGGCACAGGGACATGGTACAGAGCTCCAAGCTGGCTGGGCAGGGCAACTGCACCTGCCATGTGGGAGCCAGGAGGGATGTGAGCTGAGCAAACAAGTCCCCAGGAAACCTACAGGTACTTCACAGATACCCTACAAGTGTCACCTTCCACAAATCCAGCTGAAACAGCCTGTCATTCTTACTGCCCCCCCCCCCCGCAATGGTGCAGTCCTTTCCTCATACTAAATATATTCCTTGTAGGGGACAAAGTCCACCAGGGGGAGAAAACCATAACCCTTTACCAGGGGGCCCTCTGGCTGAAGGTGGGATTGCTGGCTATCAGGCCCTGGGAGGGAGCTTGGACTGGGGGCTGGGCAGCCACAGGGCAGTCATTGTCAAGGAATCTGTTCTCATCCTTCAGACACACTCAGCAGGACTCAACATAGTGGTTGTGATTTGTATAATTATCTGTTGGCTGTATTCCCTACCAGAGCACCAAGGACACACAGTGGGTACTCAACAAATATTTAGGGATTGAATGAAAATTATTTTGTGGTTAAAAGAATTGACATTTGTCATAGCAGCACAATTTACAATAGCCAAGTGCTGGAAGCAGCCTAGGCGCCTATTGGTAAATGAGTGGATCAATAAACTATGGTACATTCACACAATGGAATACTACGCAGGAGAAGGAAAGAAGGAGCTCCTACCCTTTGCAACAGCATGGATGGAACTAGAGAGCGTTATGCTAAGTGAAGTAAGCCAGGCAGTGAGGGACAAATACCATATGCTCTCAAGTATAAGTGGAACCTAATTAACAAACTGGCAAGGAAAATATAGCCACAGACATCAAAATTGACAACAAACTGACAGTAACCAGAGGGGAGGGGAGAGGAAATAACGTGGGAAAGAAGGGAAAGGGATATGAACATGAATGAGGGAACCGTAGATGGAGCCAAGGGGGGGTGGGATTGTGGGTGGGAGGTGGGCAGGGGAAAGTGGCGGCGGGAAAATGAGACAACTGTATTCGAACATCAATAAATAAAGGGAAAAAAAACACTTTGAAATAAAAGAATTGACATTTGAAGTAACTATTTCTGTAGAATGGAAGGGTATTAATGTTTGTCTGTCATTCATGGTATCTCTGGATTTGAAATTTTTACCTGTAGTCTCCTTGTTTATCCTGCATAGTGTAATAGCTGTTGACAGTAGGTGTTTTTAGTCTGTACACTCAAGAAAGCCAGTTCAGAGTAGTTAAGAAATGCTCCCACCATCCCACAGCTGGTCCAGTGATGGAGCTGAATTCAAACTCAGGCTAATGCCAAAGCTTAGCTTCTGGATTTCTTAAAAATAGAAACTTCTACAATTTAGGCTTAAAAAAATACTCAGACTGATACTTGAGCAGTATTTGAGTGGGTTGGATTGCAGAGTTTAACACTTAACAGCATGAATTGAAAATTTACAGAATGTTCCATTTTGTACAAAAGCACGAAAGTTGGGCTTGAAGGTATTTCTGTAATTGAATTTGAAGTGGGATTTTTGCCTCACAGACTATACACAGCTCTAAATAAGCAATAAAACCCCCTCTCCGTGCTAAAAGAGACAGTGTGGGCTGGAGAATGGTTGTGGATTTGGCAGCAGGCGGCCGAGTTTGAAGCGTGTGGGCTAGTGGGAAGGCCTTCGGCAGGTCCCTGAGCGCTCTGAGCCTGTTTCTCATTTGTTAACGGGAAAGTAGCCCAGTTATCTGAGAGGCCTGTGGTGTGGATCAGATGAGCAAATATGCTAATGAGATGTTTGTGAAGGGGGTTTTGCTAGGAAGAATGTTCTATGTGTTCGTTGTCCCAAGTCTTCAGAGAGATGGAGGAGCTTGAAATACCCTGGGAAAAGAAAGACTACAGAGTGAGGTCAGCAGATTTCACATGCCAAGGTGAGAAGGAGGGATGAGGGATGTTTCTGTCATGCTGAACTCTGCCAAGAGAAAGAGCCTCGTTAGTGTGAGCAGTTTATGTGCTTGGGAGTCTGTAATTATGCTGTCACCTCGTATCGGTAACTATGTAATGTGGGGCCAGGGTGGAGTTCTCTTAGGCAAGGGAGCAGGCAGTTCTCCCTCCCTCGCTCCTGGTCCCATTCATTCACTCATTTATGGAATACTGCAGGCTCTGAGCCATGCACTGCAGTGCAGTCAAGAAGGCAGTGTATCATGGGCAGTAGAGTCGGATGGACCTGGGTTTGAGTGTGGCCTCCTCCCCTGAGCAACTGTTAAACTCAGTTCTTCGTTTCACTAAACCCCAGTTTCCTCATCTGCCTTACAAGAAAGCAGTGATATCTCACAGCTTATATGAACATTAGAGGTGATCTTGCTTGTAAAGAAGTTTGTGCAGTTCCTGGCACATATGAGCACTCAATAAGTAAATAATAGCTTCTACATCATCATCATATAATCACCAAGGGGCCAAAATGCACAGTGGGCCAGTTCTGCTGTTTTCACCATTTCTCCTTTTGGCCTTCCACAAAGTCATGGCAGGTAAGTAGAAACAGAGGCTCAGGGCTTGAGACCCATGGCAACCAAACCCCAGGTGGTTCGCTGTGCTTTGGGAACTTTGAGCTGTGCGCGCAGCCGGAGCATTTCTTCCCAGCTTAAGCTTCTGGGTAATGGCTGTGAGTGAGGGTGGTCCCTGCAGCAGTGCAGTAAAGGTCAGGCTTGCTCAGGTGTGTGAGGCGCATGTGGAACCTGGATCTGCAGCGTATCTGAAGGTAGTCCTTACAAGGCCAGAGTATTAATAGGCCCTGGAAGTGCGTGTGGTTTTGTGAATCCTTGTTTTGTTACACATGGACCGCCTGGTTTCAGGAAGTTGTCTCAGAGCTTGGAGGCTGATGCCAAGGTCACCTTTATCCACTTTTGGAGACGTCACACACACTTACGATGGTGAATTCCTCCAAATGCCTTCTTTTAAAGGTCAGGTTGAGATACAGTTAGTAAAATTCACTCTCTTTAGTGTGATTGTTGATTCTGACTTTTGGTAAATGCATACAATTGTGTAACCACCACCATAATCAAGATGCAGGACAAGTCTATCATTTCCTAAAATTCCTTCACACTCCTTTATAATCAGCCCTGCCAAACCCCCTAGCCCTGGCAACCACTGATCTGTTTTTTGTCTCTATAAATTATCCTTTTTCAGAGTAGCATATAAATGGGATCACAAAACATGTTGACTCTTGAGCTTGGCTTCCTTCACTTAATATAATGCTTTTGAGACTCCAAATGCTTTGATTGCAGCAAGATTAGTGGTTTGAGATCAACATGGAAAATCAGCAGCATTCCTGAACACCATTAATAACCACCAGAATATCTAATTTTATAAATTTACTATACTACCTGAAAACCCCTGAAGTATCTGGGACCAACATGTTCAAGATTTTTATGAAGGAATTTATAACATATTGTGAAAAGACTTTAAAGAAGATGAAGAAAGGAAACAGATCATGTTAATGAGAGGAAAACCTGATATGATAAATGTATGATTCTTGCTAAGAAAATCTATAAATTCTGTGCAAATCCAGTCAAAATCCAAATAAAATTTTCCTGGAACTTGACAAGCTGTCATAAAATTAATATAGAAAAACAAAAGTCCAAGAGTAAGCAAGACAATTTTAAGAATATGAGTGCTGCGGATTTCGTCCTGCAAAATCCGTGGTGACCATGACCAAACGCGTGAATAAATCTCTCACAGAGACACACTTGGAAGAGGAGTTCCGGAGCCACGCGGCTTCCCTCTCATCATCTGGGAGAGAGCCCCGAGCCTTGGGTCCAGGGGTATTTATTGAAGCTTTGGGGCACAGAGCATCAGGTTGTAAATTCAGGTCCGGTGGCAGACAGGACCGGGGCAGTACATTAAACAGGAGACCAGTAAATTGAGGGCAAGCTAGCTAGGGCTGTTTACTTTAGGACCATAAACATTGTAGCAGGGAAGATTCTCAGGCATCCATTAACATAAGCCCCTTGGATTCCAAGGGGAGAGACTCAGCAAGGCAATAAATTTTTAAGAAACATGTTAGCCAAATTCCCTTCAGAGAATTTCTTTCCACGGACATGAATCACGCGGGCCGACTCGGGAGTAATTATTCCACGTGGAGCTTTGCTCATACGCGTGAATCCTGGAGCTACACTTCTTCATGCATGTGAAAAGAATCTCTTCTACATATGAGAATTTACTATAAAGCTGAGGAAATTAGGGTGCATGGCCAGATGGTAGGCAAGTGGAACCAAGGGGAGAGCTGAAATAATAACTGGACACATTGGAAAACTTTGTATGTGATGGGTGGAGCTGCAAATCAGTGGGAGAGGATGCAGTACGGGGACAGGAAAGAGTGAAATTGAATTTCTAATGCATACATGAAGATAAATGTCAGATGAATTAAAACCTAATAGTGAAAAAGCAAACATTAAAAACTTTCATGAGAAAATATACGTGACCAGGATTTCTTCAACAAGATACTTAAAAACAAGCTATAAAAGAAAAGATTGAGATTGCGGTGGGGAGAAGGGTGGGTGGAGGTGGAAGAGGGTATAAATGGGATAAATGATAGTGGAAAGAAATATAATAAAAAAGAAAAGATTGATATATTTGCCATAAAAAATTTAAAACTGCCATACAACAGAACATACCACGAAATTATAAGAGCTTTTTATTGGGGAAAGATATTTGTAATGTATATATCCAAGGAAGAATTTATACCTAGAATTCATAAAGAAGTCCTAAAATCTGTAAGAAAAGATAAGCAGCTTAATGGAGGGGGATGGGAGGGTGTATAAATAGGCCAGGTAAGAAGAGCAAATGGCTAATAGGTATAAAAAGTTCCTCAATTTTATTTGTAAAACAGATACGAGGTGCTATTTCATATCTGTAAGACTGGTAAAAATATAAAAATCTGACTATATCAGTTTGAAGAGAATGGGAATATCAGAACTCCTTTATAATGTAGGAGGAGTTGAAACGGGTACAACCTCTGGTGGGCGGTTTTGCATTATCTGGTGGGAGGTGCTGCAGTGGTGACCCAGCAGTTCCACATGCTGTATATCCTAGAGAAAGCAGCATACGTGCACAAGGGGACATGTGCAAGAATGGTCATTACAGCCCTGTTTATAGTAGTGAGAAATTGGGAAGAACCTAAACATGCATCAATAGGATGAATGGATGAATAAAGAAATTGTGATGCACTCACATAGTAAAGTAATATACAGTTGTTAAAATGATCTAGAAATACAAGTATCAACATGGATTACATTTCAAAAACATGATTCCATTTGTATAATGTTTAAGGAAGTATTTTTTTTTTGTCTATGCATGGCTTATGTAGGTTAATAAACACATGGTAAAAATGATCAGTACCAAATTCAGGGTAGTGGTTATTTTGGTGAAAGAGTGAGTGGAATGTATCAGGAAAAAGTATGGAGGAGATTTCAGATACATCTGTCATGTTTAATAGTTTTTCCATATTGAAAATTAAAACATTTTTATTGGAATGTCAAAAGGAGCTCAAGAATCAAGAAGCATCTTTTGTTAGGGTAGACAGCGAAAATGGTCTTGGAGGACTGATTCTCATAGAAAGTGATAAAAAATTGATTCATAAGGTATTTTAGAAAAAACCTTCAGAGTAATTAGAAATTATATATATTTTTATTTTATTAAGAACAAAAAGCACAATATGTAATCTGTAAATTTTAATGCTTAATGCCTTTTAATGTTCGGGAAGCAGCATGCCTCTGTGAATTGGAAGACTTTGTGCAAATTAATTTTCTTGGATATGGCACACCATTTCTTTAAAATTACAAAATAAAGCCCTAACCCATGTGGTTCAGTTGATTGGGCATCATCCCGCAGAGTGAAAGGTTACTGGTTCTGTTCTCTCTCAGGGCACATGCTTGGGTTGCGGACCTGGTACCCGGTTGGGGTGTGTGTGGGAGCAACTGATCAATGTTTATTTTATTTTATTTTTTAAAGTATATTTTATTCATTATGCTATTACAGTTGTCCCAATATTTTTCTCCCCTTTATCACCCTCCTCCCTATAACCCCCACTCTCCAGCATTCCCCCCCACCTTAGTTCATGTCCATGGGTTGTACACATAAATTCTTTGACTTCTTCATATCCTATACTGTTCTTAACCTCTCCCTGTCTATTTTGTGCCTACCTATTATGCTTCTTATTCCCTGTACCTTTTAACCCCATTCTCCCCCTGCCCCTCCCCACTGAATACCCTCCATGTGATTTCCATTTCTGTGATTCTGTTCCTGTTCTAGTTGTTGGCTTAGGGTTTTTTTGTTTTGTTTTTTTTTTAGGTTCAGTTATTGATAGTTGTGAGTTTGTTGTCATTTTACTGTTCATAGTTTTTGATCTTCTATTTCTTAGATAAGTCCCTTTAACATCTCATATATAAGGGCTTGATGATGATGAACTCCTTTAACTTGACCTTATCTGGGAAACACTTTGTCTGCCCTTCCATTCTAAATGATGGCTTTGCTGGATAGAGTATTCTTGGATGTAGGTCTGTGCCTTTCATGACTTGGAATACTTCTTTCTAGCCCCTTCTTGCCTGTAAGGTTTCTTTTGAGAAATCAGCTCATAGTCTTATGGGAACTCCTTTGTAGGCAATGCTCTCCTTTCCTCTTCTTGCTTTTAAGAGTCTCTCCTTATCTTTAATCTTGGGTGACTTAATTATGATGTACCTTGGTGTGTTCCTCCTTTGATCCAATTTATTTGGGACTCTCTGGGCTTCCTGGACTTCCTAGAAGTCTATTTCCTTTACCAGATTGGGGAAGTTCTCCTTCATCATTTGTTCAAATGACTTTTCCATTTCTTGATCTTCCTCTTCTCCTTCTGGCACCCCTATAATTCAGTTGTTGGAGCATTTAAAGTTGTCCTGGAGGTTCCTCAGCCTCTCCTCACTTTTTTTGAATTCTTGTTTCTTCATTCTGTTCTAGTTGGATGTTTATTTCTTCCTTTTTTTCCAAATCATTGATTTACCACATTTTTCGAACTATAAGGTGCACCAGACCATAAGACACACCTAGTTTCTAGAGGAGGAAAATAGGGAAAAAATTTTTGAAGCAAAAAATGTGGTAAAATATTTAATAACATAAATAATATTTCACCAGTGTAAATGTAAACAGCCAGGTAAGCTACATTTGGACTATAAGACGCACCCCCATTTTCCTTCCAAATCTGGGGGGGGCAGGGGTGCATCTTATAGTTCAAATAATACAGTAAGTCCAGTTTCCTTCCCTTCACTGTTGGTTCCCTGTACATTTTGCTTTATTTTATTCTGTGTAGCTTTCATTTCTTCCTTCATTTTGCAACCAAGCTCAACCATTTCTGTGAGCATCCTGATTACCAGTGTTTTGAACTCTGCATCTTACAGGTTGACTATCTCCTCCTCGCTTAGCTCTTTTTCTGGAGTTTTGATCTGTTCTTTCTTTTTTAATTATTTTTATTAAATAATTACTTTATTATTGTTCAATTACAGTTGTCTGCATCCTCTCCCCTCCCCTCCCCACACCCGCTCCAACCCCACCTCCCTTCCCTGCCTCCCTCCTCCCCCTTGGTTCAGTCCATGTGTCCTCTATAGTGGTTCCTGAAAACCCTTCTCCCCATTGTCCCCTCCCCCCTGGCTATTGTTACACTGTTCTTAATTTCAATGTCTCTGGTTATGTTTTGCTTGCTTTTTTCTTTTGTTGATTATGTTGCAGTTAAAGGTGAGATCATATGGTATTTGTCCCTCACCGCCTGGCTTACTTCACTTAGCATAATGCTCTCCAGTTCCATCCATGCTGTTGCAAAGGGTATAAGCTCCTTCTTCCTCTCTGCTGTGTAGAATTCCATTGTGTAAATGTACCATAGTTTCTTGATCCACTCATTTGTAGATGGGCACTTAGGTTGTTACCAGCACTTGGCTATTGTGAATTGTGTTGCTATGAACTTAAGAGTGCAAAGGTTCTTTTGAATTGGTGTTTCAGGGTTCTTAGGGTATAATTCCAGCAGTGGAATTGCTGGGTCAAAAGGCAGTTCCATATTTATTTTTCTGAGGAAATTCCATACTGTTTTCCATAGTTGCTGCACCAGTCTGCATTCCCACCAATGGTGCAATTGGGTTCCCTTTTCTCCACATCCCCTCCAACAGTTATCTGTTGCTTTGTTGATGATGGCCATTCTGACTGGTGTGAGGTGGTATCTCATTGTGGTTTTAATTTGCATCTCTCTGATGGCTAATGATGTTGAGCATCTTTTCATATGTCTCTGGGTCCTCCATATGTCCTTTTTTGAGAAGTGTCTGTTCATGTCTTCTGCCCATTTTTTAATTGGATTTTTTGTCTTCCTGGAGTGGAGTCGTATGAGTTCTTTATATATTTTGGAGATCAAACCCTTGTCCAAGGTATCATTGGCAAATATGTTTTCCCATACAGTTGGTTTTTTTTTTATTTTAATACTGTTTTCTTTAGCCCCACAGAAGCTCTTTATTTTGATAAGGTCCCATTTGTTTATTTTTTCCTTTATGTCCCTTGCTCTGGGGGACATATCATTGAAGATGTTGCTGCGTGGAATGTCTGAGATTTCCTACCAATGTTTTCCTCTAGAACTTTTATGGTGTCACAACTTACATTTAAGTCTTTTATCCACCTTGAATTTATTTTTGTGTATGGTGTAAGTTGGTGCTCGAGTTTCATTTTTTTGCAGGTAGCCATCCAGATTTCCCAACACCATTTGTTGAAGAGGCTATTTTTACTCCATTTTATGCTTCTGCCCCCTTTGTCAAAGATTAATTGCCCATAGAGACTCGGGTTTATTTCTGGGCTCTCTACTCTGTTCCATTGGTCTATCTGTTTTTATGCCAGTACCAAGCTGTTTTGATTACAGTGGCCTTGTAATATAGTTTGATATCAGGAATTGTGATCCCTCCTGCTTTGCTCTTCTTTCTCAAAATTGCAGCTGATATTCAGGGTCGTTTATGGTTCCATATAAATTTTTGAAGTGTTTGTTCTATATCTGTGAAATATGCCATTGGTACTTTGATAGGGATTGCATTAAATCTATAAATTGCTTTGGGTAGTATGGACATTTTGATGATGTTGATTCTTCCAATCCATGAGCATGGTATATGTTTCCATTTGTTTGTGTCTTCCATGATTTCTTTCTTCAGTGTTGTGTAGTTTTTTGAGTACAGGTCTTTTACCTCCTTGGTTAGGTTTATTCCTAGGTATTTTTGTTGTTGTTGTTGCTATATCAAATGGGATTTTTTCCCTGATTTCTGTTTCTGCTGTTTCACTGTTGGTATACAAAAATGCCTTTGATTTCTGGATATTGACTTTGAATCCCGCTGCTTTGCCAAATTCAATTATTAGGTCGAGTAATTTTTTGGCAGAGTCTTTAGGATTTGCTAAGTAAACTATCATGTCATCTGCAAACAACAACAGTTTTGTTTCCTCCTTTCCAATTTGGATGCCTTTTATTTCCTTTTCTTGTCTGATTGCTGTGGCTAAAACTTCCAGTACTATGTTGAATAGAAGTGATGATAGTGGACAACCTTGTCTTGTTCCTGATCTTAGTGGGAAAGATTTTAGTTTTTGTCCATTGAGTATAATGTTGGCTGTAGGTTTCTCATATATGACCTTTATTATGTTGAAGAATGCTCCCTCTATTCCCACTTTGCTAAGTGTCTTTATCATAAATGGATGCTGTACCATATTGAATGCTTTTTCTGTATCTATTGATATGATCATGTGATTTTTGTCTTTGCTTTTGTTTATGTGATGTATTATGTTTATTGTTTTGCGAATATTGTATCATCCTTGCATCCCTGGGATGAATCCCACTTGGTCATGGTGTATGATCTTTTTTTTTTTTTAAAGATTTATTTATTTATTTTCAGAGAGAGGAGAAGGGAGACAGAAAGAGCAATGTATGGTTGCCTCTCACATGGTCCTCATTGGGGACCTGGCCCGCAACCCAGGCATGTGCCCCGACTGGGAATCGAACCGGGACCCTCTGGTTCCCAGCCCGCGCTCAATCCACTGAGCTACACTAGCCGGGCGGTGTATGATCTTTTTAATGTATTGCTGGATGCCGTTTGCTAATATTTTGTTGAGGATTTTAGCATCAATGTTCATCAGCGATATTGGCCTGAAGTTTTCTTTCTTTGTTGTGTCTTTTTCTGGTTTTGGGATTAGGATGATGCTGGCTTCATAAAAAGAGTTTGGGAGTCTTCCATCATTTTGGATTTTTTGGAATAGTCTTTGAAGGATAGAAGTTAGTTCTTCCTTAAATGCTTTGTAGAATTCTCCTGTGAAACCATCTGGTCCAGGGCTTTTGTGTGTAGGGAGTTTTTTGATTACTGCTTCAATTTCATCCCCTGCTATTGGTCGGTTCAGGCTTTCTGCTTCTTCCTTATTGAGTTTTGGAAGATTATATTTTTCTAAAAATTTGTCCATTTCTCCCAGGTTTTCATATTTCTTGGCATACAGTTCTTCATAGTAGTGTCTTACAATCCTTTGTATTTCTGTGGCGTTAGTTGTAATATCTCCTCTTTCATTTCTGATTGAGTTTATTTGGGTCCTCTCTCTTTTTTTCTTGATGAGCCTGCTTAAAGGCTTGTTGATTTTGTTTATCTTTTCAAAGAACCAGCTCCTGGATTCATTGATCCTTAGAATTGTGCTTTTAGTCTCTATGTCATTTAATTCTGCTCTGATCTTGGTTATTTCCTTCCTTCTACTTGCTCTGAGTTGTCTTTGTTGTTGTTCCTCGAGTTCTTGTAGGCATAGGGTTAGGTTGTTTGTGTAAACTGTTTCTGTTTTTTTTTAGGAAGGCCTGTATTGCTATGAACTTCCCTCTCAGGACTGCCTTTGCTGTGTCCCATAAGTTCTGGGTTGTTGTAAGTTCATTTTCATTTGTTTTGAGGAACTTTTTGATTTCTTCCCTAATCTCGCCCTTGACCCATTCATTGTTTAATAGCATGCTATTCAATCTCCATGATTTTGAGTGTTTGGGGTTTTTTTCCTTTCGGTTGGTTTCTAATTTCAGTCCCTTGTAGTCAGGGAAAATACTTGATATGATTTCAAGTTTCTTGAATTTGTTAAGGCTTGTTTTGTGTCCTATTATATGGTCTATTTTTGAAAATGTTCCATGTGCATTTGAAAAGAATGTATATTTAGCTTCTTTGGGGTGAAAGGCTCTATATATATCAGTTAAGTCCATTTCTTCTAGGGCATTATTCAATGCCACAATATCTTTGCTGATATTTTGTTTGGAGGATCTGTCCATTTTGACAGTGGGGTGTTGAAGTCCCCTACTATAATTGTGTTGCTATCGATATCTTTCTTGAAGTCCTCCAATATTTTTTTATGTATTTGGGTGCTCCTGTGTTGGGTGCATATATATTTACAATGTTTATGTCTTCTTGGTGGATTCTTCCCTTGAGTATTATGAAGTGTTTTTCTGGGTCTCTCTTTATGGGTCTGTTTTTGAAGTCTATTTTGTCTGATATGAATATTGCTACCCCAGCTTTTTTTTCCTGTCCATTTGCTTGGAAAACTTGTTTCCAGCCCTTCACTTTCAGTCTGTGTAAGTCTTTTGTCCTGACGTGGGTCTCTTGTAGGCAGCATATGTGTGGGTCATGTTTTCTTATCCATTCCGCTATTCTATGTCTTTTAATTGGAGCATTTAATCCATTTATGTTTAAGGTTATTATTGATAGATACTTATTCATTGCCATTTTTTTTGTACCTGTGTTCCTCTCTCTCTCTCTTTCCCTTCCTTTCCTTAAATCAGTCCCTTTAGCATTTCTTGCAGAGCTGGTTTGGTGGAGGTGTATTCTTTTAGACTTCTTTTGTCTGGGAAGCTCCTTATTTACCATCTATCTTGATTGAGACCCTTGCTGGGTAGAGTAGTCTTGGTTGCAGGCCTCTGGTTCTCATTACTTGGAATATTTCTTGCCTTTCTCTTCTGGCTTGGAGTGTTTCCATTGAAAAGTCAGCTGCTAACCTTATTGAGGCTCCCTTGTATGTTACTTCCTGTTTCTGCCTCACTGCCTTTAAGATTCTCTCTTTATCTTGGAATTTTGCCATCTTAATTATGATGTGTCTTGAAGTGGGCCTGTTTGGGTTCCTTTTGATTGGGACTCTCTGTGTTTCCTGGATTTGTGTGACTATTTCTCTCATCAGATTCCGGAAGTTTTCCATCATTACTTTTTCAAACAGGTTTTCTATCCCTTGCTTCTCTTCTTCTCCTTCTGGTATCCCTATTATACGAATATTATTACATTTCATGTTGTCCTGCATTTCTCTTAATACTTCTTCATTCTTTCTGAGTCCCTTTTCCTGTTCTTGCTCTTTTTGGGGTTTTTTCCTACCTTGTCCTCCAGCTCACTGATCTGATCTTCTGCTTCACTGAGCCTGCTTTTGATTTCTTCTATTGTGTTCTTCAGTTCAGATATTGTATTCTTCATTTCCTCTTGGCCCTTTTGGATAGTTTCTACTTCCTTTTTCATGTTGACATAGTTTGCAGTGAGCTCATTATAGTTTCCCTGTAGTTTCTGGTAATTTTCTGTGAGCTCATGGAGCTTCTTGAGCTTCCTGATAACCAATGCTTTGAACTCAATATCTGATAGTTGGCTTGCCTCTGTTTCATTTATCATCCTTTCTGGGGCTTCCTCCTTTCCTTTCATTTGGGGATTGTTTCTTTGTCTTCCCATTGTTTGTGAAACTCTTCTTGCTAGCCTCTGTTTCTTAAATTGATCTGTCAAGTTCTCTGGAGTGGCGAAGTTAATTTTGTCTCACTGTCTCTGTTTTTTGGGCTGACCCTTGTCTGGGTCTAGCTCTGTTCTCTTCACAACTCCAGGTTTTAATGTCTCACCTGTGGATAAAGAAGAGAGGGGGAGGAAGAAGAAAAAATAAATAAATAAAAATAAAGTAAAAAAAGTAAATAAAAATAAGAAATAAAAAGAGGCAAAGACTAGGAATACTAAATGAAAGGAAGGAAAAGGGAATTAAAAAAAATAAAGGAGGACAGATAGGAAGAAGGATGGAGAAAACAAACAAACAAACAGAAAAACTTCTGCTGGCTGGTTTTAAAAGTGTCTGGCCGGGCCTGCTCCCCTGGTCCTCCTGTCTGCGTCAGGTGTCTGATTGTTCAATTTCCCCTGTAATCTTGGTCACCAATCTTCATATATGATGGAATACTGTTGGGTGTTCACTCTGTTCTTCAAAAAATTGGCTAGGTGTTTCACTAGTGGGCAGGAGGAAGTGGACTCTGCCCCCCCCCATCTCGCCGCCATTTTTTTCTCTCTCATTTGGGCCATTTTTTTTTCTCGGTGTGCCTGTTACTTTAAGGGGTGGAGCTTTAGGTGTTCACCAGGGTGAGGTAACCCACGTCGTTGGGTTGTGACGCTGTCTGTAGGGGTGGGGTAACCCATGTTGTTGTGTTGTGGGGCCTGAGAGAACAGTGGTGCTTGCTCCACTCTCCACACCTTCCCCGCTGCCCACAAGCAAGTTGATCCCCTCCTTGTTGGCTCCAGAGTGAGTGGGTGGGTCTGCACAGTTCCGGAGTCCCCATGGGCCTCCCCAATGCACTCTCCTGTGAGGCTGGGAGTTCCTCCTCCTGCCACCTCAACCCCCACAGATGTTTTCAATCGGTGATTTGAGGCTTTATTTCCCTGCGTTGGTGGGCCAAGCAGTCTGTTCCGCTCCCCAGCTTTTCCTCCCAGTTTATCTGCGCTAATGAGGGACCGCCCCATCCACCAGTCTCAGCCCCGGCTTTGCAGAGTGTGCCCACCATGAGCCTCTCCGGTGGGCTGGAGCGCTGTTGGCACTGCTCCACAAACTGCATCTCACTGAGCGCGCTCCACCTGGCTCCGCCCAGCCTACCAGTCTGTATGAGCGTGTCTTCTTTAACTCCTTGGTTGTTGGTCTTCCACTCAGTTCAGTTTTCTGTCAGATCTGGCTGCCTGCCCTTGTTTTTTAAAATTGTTTTTTTCCTCTTTTGGTTGTGCGAGGAGGCACAGTGTGTCTACTTACGCCTCCATCTTGGCCGGAAGTCCCGATCTGTTCTTTCATTTGGGCCATTTTTTTTATCTTAGTGTGCCTCTTACATAGTAAGGGGCGGGGCATTAAGTGTTTACCAGGGAGGGGTAACCCACATTGTTGTGTTGTGGTACTGTCTGTGGGGGAGTGGTCATAGAGGGAACAATGGTGCTTGCTGGCTCTCACCCCACTTTCCATCACTTCCCTCACTTCCCACTGATAACTATTCTTTTTCAAAAGAAATCCTACAGGCAAGAAGAGGCTGGAAAGTATTCCAAGTCATGAAAAGCAAGGACCTACATCCAGGATTACTCTATCCAGCAAAGCCATCATTTAGAATGGAAGGGCAGATAAAGTGCCTCCCAGATAAGGTCAAGGGGATTGTGCCCTTTCAGGTGCTGATTCCCACATGGGTGGGTTTGTGTAGTTCTAGGACCCCACGAGACTCTCCAACAGACTCTCCAGTGAGGCTGGGAGTTTCTTTGGATGCTGCAACCCCTACAGAGTTTTACAGCCAGATGTTTTGAGTCTTCAGTTTCCCCTCACTGAAACTTGGGTTTTGCAGTCTTGTCTTGCTCCCCAGTTGTTCCTTCTGGCTTCTCTGCATGGAAATGTGGGATCGCCTCCATGGTCCGTTGCCTGGCTGCAGCATCCTCTCTGCCCCTGTCTCTACCCCTCCTACCAGTCTGGATGATTGTTTCTTTAGCTTTTTGGTTATTGAACTTCCATGCAGTTTGACTTCTGGCAGTTCTGGTTGTTTTTTGTTTTTAAATTGGTTTTTACCTTCTTTTGGTTGTATGAGGAAGCGAAGCATTTCTGCCTATGCCCCCATCTCATCTGGAATTCCCCGATCAATGTTTCTTACATCGATGTTTCTCTCCCTCTCTTCCCCTCTCTGTAAGAATAAATAAATATCTTTAAAAATGTTTAAAAATATGAAATAGAATATATACATATAGAAAAATACATAGAACATATGTGTACAGTTTAATATATACTTGCAATTATAAAGCCAAATTCTGCATAACTACCACTCAGGTCAAGAAATTAAGCATTCCAGAAGCTCACATGTGGTGTACCAGTTCTTAAATTCAATTTATTTTGTCACAGTATGAAAAACAAATAGGCCTGTTATTTTTCTTGTGTTAAAAAATTAATTTCAAAAACTATTGCTAGCATTGATTTTTAAAGTTTTCAATATTTTTGTGAATTGGGAAATGTCTGACACTCGCGTGCCTGAGAAGACTGTGGAAAAGGTAGTCTATTTCATGGTTTACGGAGGTATTGGCCACCGTTAGGAACTATTGTGCCGCAGCTTGTAGCTGAGCGCCTGGCCAGAGATCGCTCCTCTGTGGGCTCTGGGAGTGGTGAGCAGCCGTCCTCGGTGACCATAACTGGTGTTGCAGTTACGGTTAATTCATGTGAGCAAACCTCTCTTTTCTTGTCCAGAGCTCCCGGAGGTTAACACGTAGCTTCAGAGTTGTGTTTCCCCTGGCTTTGGCCAATGGGTGGTGTGTGATCTTTGCTGTTTTGGACTGTTCTCTCTTATCTGAGCATTTGCTATTTTGCCTTGGATGTTGGCATTTTTTTCTAAATTCTCGGGGCACATTGCCCTTGATGATCAGGGGAAGAAGAGCCCAGGGCCCGAGGACTGGGAACAGCACACTGGAGCGGGCTTTCTCCACCTTGGCAGCGTTGACATTTCGAACCGGATAATTCTTTCTTTGCAGGCTGTCTTGTGCGTTGTAGGATGCTGAGCAGCATCTGTGGCCTCTACCTATTAGATGCCAGTAGCCCTTTCCCAGTTGTGACAACCAGAGTGTTTCTAGACATTGCCCAGATGTCCGCCAGGAAGCCAAATTGTCCCTGCTTGGGAACCACTGCCTTAGAGGACAGTGTGTACTCGAGACTGACAGCCCCTTCTAGATGCTGCAGCTATGGAAGAGGTTGAAGAGGCCACCCTGGATGAGGCCCCTAACTTGGAGCAAGAGGAGGAAGGAAGGGCAAAGATAGGAGAAACTCGGCAGGCAGATAAATGGAGCCAGTAAGTTAGGAGTGGGGGACTTCAGGGTAACAGTACATGACGGTGGAGAAGGGAAGGCGGGTGCAGAGCTCTGAGGCCGTGAAGCGCAGTGCGAGGCTCCATTCATGGGTAACTGGGAGGAGCGTTAGCAGAGAGCCTGGTCTTCTCTCCAGAGGCACTCACGCCTCCTCCCTTCCCTCTGCTGGGGCTGATGGTGAGCACTTAAGTAGCTGTAGATGCTCCTGAGTATTTTCCTGCTTCCTCCTGACCTTGTAGAGAGAGTTTCGTGGATCTATCAAGTGGGTTAAGTTCCTCTGAGAGATTGCAATTGTTTGTTCTTTATTCACTCAACAGACATTTTTCAAGTACCGACTAGGGCAGGGGCTGTGTCAGGCACTAGGGACCCCACTGATCACCTAGGACTACATGGGCTGGATGGGAAGACTGACCCAGCCAGCTCAGGTAGCCCTGGAGGAGAGGGATGGGCCCTGTTGTCAGGCCGCCCAGGCCCACAGCCCAGCTTTGCTCCTGGCTGTTGTCTCCTTGGGCCTTAGTGTCCTCACCTGTGAAATGGAGCAGTAGAATCTTATCCCATACAGGTGCTGAGAGTATTAAGTGAGACAACGTATACAACCTGTAGAGCAGTGCTTGGCATTAGTAGTACTCAGTGATATTAATATCATTATTTTTAATATTTTACTAATATTACTACATAAGGGCTATAATAGTCTTACAGACAGTCAAGAAAATTCTGAGGGACAACTGATCAAAGACTCACAGGAGTGGCTCTTTTGAGATGGATATTAAAGGATTAGTGAGACTTTATCTGGAAAAAACTTGTGGGGTTGTGGGAAGATCATGCTCTGAGATTCAGGCAGGACAAAGAGCAGGGGGAGTCACAGTTGTGAGTAAGCGGGGCTCTTTGGGGGACCAGCTGCTGGCTACGAAATCCGGGAGCTGGGGGAGGGCGGGCTGTGAGCCTGGGGAGGAAGGCGTGGGCCACGTGGGAAGGGCCTGGCAAGGGCAGTGCGTGGACATAGGTCCCAAAGCCTTTGGCTTGGTCCTGTTTCATTTGTTATTTCTTTTATCCCAAATAGATTTAGGGAAACTTGCCATTTGAATCCTGTTCTTCCTTCCCTGGGCAGTGAAATGCTAAGTGTGCTCCTTTGCCTGCCAGGGTTATTGAGATTTCAGGGACTGAAAAAGCAAGTTTGTCCTCTGTCCCCGTGCTTTCAGGTGGGGGACACTGGCAGCCACCGCAAAGCAGGAGCCCAGCAGGTGGAGAACACACCACTGAGGCTTCCCAGCTCTGTGACCCTCAGTTGCTGCTCATGGGAGCTCACGGAGCAGCACATCAAGCAGCTGCTGAGTTGCTGTGTACTTCGCACCTGTCTCTCTTCTGCCGGTCACACCCTGCCTCAGGGCAGGGCCTGGAAACCTTCCTGGCAGACTTGGCTAAACCAGGGCATCTGTGCCAGAGGAGCACATGGCATGTTGCCTGAGGCTTTGCTGAATCAGCCATTGCCCTGTGGCATCCCCCTGGCTGCTGAGACCTCAGCCCCAAGGTCATGAACAGGCCCCGGATGGCTCCGCCCCTTACTTTACTACTCAGCAACACAGTGAACACCATGTACTCATCAAGCACTTGCCAGGCCCAGGGAGTGTGGTGATGAATGAGACAGACCCCATCCTTGGCTCTGTGGAACATATCATGTGGCAGATAGACACCGAACGTATCATTGCAAGTGGTACGGATAAGGGCTAAGAAAAGGGGATGTTGTGGCATGTAGGAAGGAGAGAACAAGCTAATCTTCAGGGGGTGATGAGGTCAGGAAAGGTGGAGCGCAGACTCTGTCTGGTCTAGAGAATACTGCGGAGGGGCAGGGTGGGTGGTTGGGAAGGCCTCGCTCACCAGGCTGGCTCATAGCAGCCTGTGGGCTTCCCCAGGCGGTGTCCCCCTCAGCCTGCCTGATGCCTTCCCTCTCTTTCTTAAGTTTCTCCTCTCCTGCCTGAGTCCCACTTTTCCCCTCCTTTCAGATACTTGTTGTCCCCTTTGCTGGCCTATGTTGCTCCCCACACATAATCCCAGCCTTCGCAGGGATGGCCTCGCTCTCCAAGCCAGGCTTGGAGGAGCCGCCCTGGCTAGGTCACCGGCGGACAGCAGCCAGTCTTCAGATGGAACCTTAGACAAGCAAGTGATGAACCACTCTGTGTTCTGGTGTCCTGTCCGTGAGTGAGGCTCCTTTAACCAAGGCGGTCTGAGGACTGAGGTGACCGCTGAGAAGCACTTAGGGCAAAGCCTGTGTGAGTCAGGATTACAAACCCCTTCCTTTCAGCATCTTAGAGGCTGACTCAGTTCAGCTAACTTTGTTTTTTCCCTGGCAGCCTGATGAATGCGGAATGTCAGGGTGTTGTCCCTTGGCCACAACAGCTGTGGGAAACTGACCACTGCTTGGTAAATTGCATCCGGACTGTCAGGGCTTTGGGTTTCCCAAGTGTGGGGTCTCCTTGCAGGGACCCTGGAAGCTCTGTCTGTGGGTTGTCACAGGAGATGTTGGCTCCTGTAGGGCAGGGGCCAGTGCCCCTCCTGTGCCCACTCAGTTTGCACCTGAATTGACACCTGCGGGTGACCTTATCTGTCAGGTGAATAGACTCTTCTAGCTCTAACATTCTGTCAATTCATACAATTAAAAATATCCACTGAGAGCCTACTATGTGATAGGTGCTGGAATACACTGTTAAAGAAGATAAATCCATTCTGTACCCTGAAGGCACTTACCATTGAACTGGGAGATCTTGTCCATCAAAACATCACCCAAACAGTAATAAAAGAGCACCCTGATAATGTGTGCATGGGTCTGCGAGAGTGCCTGGGGAGACTGACCTAGTCCGGAGGTCAGGGAATGCTTCCACGCACAAGGCGTGATGGAGCTGGGATCTGATGAACGGGCATTACAGGCCAGACAAAGAAAGGGGAGGGAAGACTCCAGAAGGAGACAACAGCCCACACAAAGGCTTGCAGGGGGGATGGTGCAAGGTGGAGAGAACAAGGTCAGGTAGAGCCGTGCCGGGCAGGTCCTTGGCGGCAGCGCTGAGATGTGGGTCAGTGAGAGCTGACGCTAAGACAATCGAGCCAGTGGTGTTTTTGCTTCTTCATCCTCAGAGCAGTGAGACGTGGGTTAATGCAGGGTGGGGACAGGGGTGGCAGGAGCAGGGGGTTGGCCTGAATGGATTTCCAACTGAAAAACTGATCTTAGCAGCAGGATGCTGAAGGCAAGTATGAGAGGAGTCAAATTTTAAGGAACTTTTAGTGAAAAGGCTTTAATGGTGTAGGAAGCCCAATGGGTGAGTGGGCTTTAGAGAGTGTTACAGGGGTGCTAGCAGCAGGAGAGGCAAGTCTGACCTTTAATTTCCCTGGTCTTGGCTGCTCAGATCAGCTTCTCAACAACTTCCACCTCGTTGTTGGCCCCGGAGACCCCAGTTCACCCTCTGTGTTGCCCGACTTGCAGATCGTGGGGCTGTCACGGGAGGCTCCTCAGCACGTCTCAGGGAGGGGCAGCAGGCCTTGGGGCTTCAGGAGCAGTAGACGAAGCCCACAGGAGGGGCATTTTCTGTAGCTAAGAGAACTGTTCCTGGCACTGAAGACACACTTTCCATCAAATAGGATGAGGGAAAATTACATTTCTCTTTTTTTTTCTTTTTCTTCCCTCCAGGCTTATATTTGGCACCCTTTACCCGGCATATTATTCCTACAAGGCTGTGAAATCGAAGGACATTAAAGAATACGTAAGTTGTACCTTCTGGGTGGGGGAAGGTGGGTGCTCTCTGATGCGGCACCGCAGCAGGGCAGAGGAGTCCCATTATTACTCTTCTTCTCGTGAGACTTACCTGGTGTGACCCAGGAATCCCCGCCCCTGGCTGGACTTCCTCTTTGGAACTAGAGTGAAGAGTGAGGGAAGCAGGGAGGTATGGTGAGACGAGATGGCACCTGGAATCGGGGACCTTCAGTCTGCCACCGCCACTGTATGGCCTTGGATGGGTGACTGCTGCTCTCTGACCCTCAGTTTCTCTGTCCAGAAAGCACCATGTAGACCACAGAGCACTGTTGTCGTGAGACAGTCTGGCAGCAGGGGCAGGAGCGTGGGTCCCAGAGGCCAGCACACCCGGTTCGGCTCCTGGGTCTGTGGCTCTGGCTCTCTCCCCACTCCAGGTCTGCAATTTAGATGCCCCCTGATTTAAGCCTGTTGCTCACTAAGCTTTTAGAGGGCAGGAGTTGTTGTTCATTGTGCTGTGACTGTTTCCCCACAGCAGCTAGCAGAGGGCTGGACACATGGGAAGCGGCTCCTTGGTGCTTACTGGTTTGGAGGATGTATCACTGCTGGATGATTCGGTCACAGCCCTAGATGTGCCAGGCACCTCTAGAGAGAACCATCAGGTCACCCCGACTGACAAAGACCTGCAGGAGTGGGTTGTGAGGGAAGGGGAGATACCCAGGTCAAAGTACAAAAGATGTGGATTTTAAGAACTTATGTGTATGACCCATGGACAAAAACTAAAGGGCAGGGAATGGGGGGCGGGTGGAGGGGAATAGAGGGGGGAAATGGGTCAACTGTAATAGCATAATCAATAAAATATATTTAAAAAATCAAAAATAAATAAAAAGATGTGGATTTTGTCATGGAGCCTGAAGACAAATCCTGACTCTGACCTTCGACTGAAGCAGTGCTGGGCAAGAAGCTTGACTTCGAAGAGCCTCGCTTTCTTTGCCTGAGCATGATGAGAATAGAAACAGTCCTGGCCCCCAGTGTTGTGAGGGGCAAAGGGTCTTTGCTCTCCCTTTTTTGCTCAGAAGGTGTCCCTTGGCAAGTTTGGCACAGGTAAAGAAATAATTCAAAGTGGGTGTGGAAAGTCATTATTTTCTTTCTCAGATTTCCAGGATTTTTATATGGTGAAACCAGCCACCTCCAGATCCATTACAACTGGAACTCACCTGCCACACTTGGTTTCCTAGAACTGCTTACCCTGGCCTGCATCTGCTACCAAGCAGAGGGTCCAGACGGGGGTGGGTTCTTCCCAGAGACTGAGAACCTCATAGTGTGCACTATAAATAGCTATTAAGTTGTAAGCACAGAACCTCATGATTCTCAGTTGACTTGGCACAGGGGTTAAGTATTAGGCAGCCTCTTCCAGGTCTCCCTTCCAGCCTAGGATGCAGGGAAGCTGCGCCAGGTAAGAAGGCAAAACTGGGATCACTGTGGTTCAAGGTCTGATCTTCTGCTTGGCAGGAATTCAGTTCTGTCAGCTCTTCTGGGAGAACTCAAACCCTGGTAAATCGTTTTACTCTGACATCTCACAAGAGCCTGGTTTATAACTAGAATGGCAATTCATATTTAGAGTGAAAAATATAACTGACAAGCAGAATAGCTGTTTGTGTTGGCTGGTGAGCACATGCTTTTCCCAGTAGGGAAAGCTTGAGAGTAAAGATTAGAAGGTATCTTGGTAAAAATGGAATTGGAAGAAAGGAGCTGAATAACGTCGGGGGAGACTGGTGCATGCACACTTGCGCACTAATTTCCCTCCTTTTGATCACAGACCCATTTGTCCAAGAGAGAAACCTGGGAATATCCTCGTACTCCTGCCCCTCCCTCACCACCCAGCTGGATGATTAGGTGCACACACGTGGTTGGTGACAATGTCCCTTCATCGCTATTCCCCCTAGTAATCTTTCAGACCAGGTCTCTCCTTTTCTGCTGCCACTCTATTAAGTGAGGTTCTCCTCATTTCTTCCCTGGAATGTTGCTTTCACCTCCTGTATTAGTTTTTCATTGCTACGGTAACAAATTACCATGAATTCAGTGGCTTAAAACAGCACAAGACTCGCGGGGAGAATCCACCTCCTTACCTTTTTCAGTTCCTGGAGGCCACCTGCATCCCTGGGCTGGAGCCTCGTTCTCCATCTTCAGAGTCAGTAGTGTGTCATCCCTGCTCTTTCTTCCGTAGTCACAGCTCCCTCTGACCACAGCTGGGACAGGGGCTCCATCTGTAAGTATTCATGTGATTACACTGTGCCCGCCTGGATAACTCAGCATGCTCTTCCCATCTGAAAGTTCTTAATTTAACAACTCTCCAAAGTCCCATTTGCCATATAAAGTAACATATTCATAGGTTCTGGAGACTAGGATAAGGACATTTGAGGACAGGAGGAGGCTGTTATTTTGCTTACCACACTTCCTAACTGCTTCTCCTGCCTCCTATCCCTCACCTTACACTCTGTTTTGTGTATAATTTCCAGAAGGCTCTAAAAAATGGAAATATTCATTTCACTCCCCCAGGATCCTTTAATGACTGCTTCTCCCCTGCACGACCGAGTCCAAGCTCCACTGTACAGGGTTGAACACCCTTTATCTCGCTCCTTCATACTTTCCATCCCAGCCTCTTCTCTATAAGCATTGAGTGGTGCCCTCAGCCTCCATGCTCAAAGTGTGGTCTGCAGACTAGGATCACCAGCGTCATCTGAGAGCTTGTTAGAAACGAAGGCTCTCACGCCCTGCCCATACCCCCTGAATGAAAATTGGACTTTTTACAGGATTCTCAATTTGAGGAACACTGTTCTCAATATTCGTAGCTTCTTATGTCTTTCCAATGTTACTGCACCAGTAAAAGTCTTTGGGCAAAAACTTAACAGAAAGGAACTTATGGGAATTCATAGATCTAACTAGAAGGCTGGGGAAGGATACTCAGGAACTTGGGAGGATTCAGGAAGCCTGGGTGACAGGCAAGCTGGTGCCACAGGAACCTTCCAACAGGAATTCTGTACAACTCACTTACTTGCCAAATCCAAAGTTCTTCAGCTGAGTCCAGCTCCAGGCCCAGTATATCTCTTCTTCTGGCTCTGACAGGATCTGATCTTAATATTCAGCACTCTAAAAAATTAAATTATCAAGTGACCCATCCATGGCACACCCCTAGGGGGAGAAAGGGAATAAATTAAAACTAGTTAAAATACTTAAATCTAGACATAACAAAGAAATGAAGAAAATACTGACAGATGCTACAACCCTTAGTCATGCAAGTAGTCACATTACTGAACAGATGGGGGCCCGTTACTTGGTGCCTTAGTGAAAGACCCAACAATGAATGCTGGTAGGAACAGGTTTTTGTTTCAACATTCCAATCATGGGGGGCCCTGTGAGCACTCATGCTCTGGACCTTGCTCTCCCACGAAACCCAGCACTTCCCATGCTCCCCATCCGGCTATTAGCCAAAATCATTCCTGAAAGTTCCTCATTTTCTTATCTGAAGCCAACTGCAAATCTCCATCCACCCAGTATCAGAGTTGCCATCCTCCTGCAGCGGCTCTTTTTCAGGATCTGGGGGATGTTGTCATCAGCCTCCGTATAATAGTCCAGAAAAGCATGTGCGGTGTTACTCTGGATCGTGGTGAAACTCAGGAAAGGCACAGGTCTTAAAAGTCCAGGTAAAATCCAGGTGCGGTTGAACAGGATCTGGTAAGGAAGTCCGCTGCGGCTCCGGAGTCAGCTGGAGCAGGCACGATCACAGCCGCAGCGTCTCCTTTCTTAGTAGTCCAGGCCGCATGGCAAAACTCTCTGACCCCAGACAGCATGCCTCCTCCCTCACTTGTACTCCCTGCATGGCCAAGAGTGAGAATGGCTGCTGCACTTGGTTTAAATCCTGGTCCAGAGCTGCTGGCATGACCCCATTTCCGACTCCTCCCCTGTGGGTTACATCTGCCAGTCCTCTGTACAGTTTACCTTTTTCAGCTGCCATTGTTAGTCCAGGGAGGCATGGCTCTGTGATGCAGCGAGAACTGACTCCAAGCTCTTGCGCAGGCACAGCGAGTCCCCAGCTACATCATGGGTTAAAGTCACACCTATCTCCCTGGTAGCACAGGTTTTTAACATAACTATGAAGCTAGCTAACCAAGTTGCCATAGATAGGCAAAATCTCCCAATCCCCGTTCTCCGCTTCTCCCATTCCCCAAGTCAGTGGGGATTTTCCCTCTGAACCCCATTACAGCCATGAGTTCATAACTGGTATTTATGTCTTTTGTTAAAAGATAATTTTTTAAAGGTTAAAATCATGACTCTTGTACAAATATAAAATTAACATGTGTCAAACATTTTACTTAACTCATTAATTAATGAAGGAACCAGTAAGGGGCTAAAAACACTTCAGAGGAAACTCCAAAGAGCAGACAGATAAGCCATTGGGAGTGATGAAATGTAGCTGATTTCTTGGACAAATGGGGAGATCAGTTGTACCTCTTTTAGACAAAATCATTTGCACTGCAATTAGTTTCCTATAACTTACAAAGTTGTAAAATAGCTCAAAGACATTGAAAAACAAGATACCTGTAGAACCAAGATAATTCAGAAGGATGCTCTGGACACCTACTGTGGGGGAGCTTCGTCCAGCAAAGCTCTCCAGGCTGCCATCGATGAGAATAAGTCTACCAAGACATGATCTGCTTGGGGAGAAAAGGCTGACCAGTCTCTCAGAGGAGAAAGGTCTGGAGCCTCTCTCTCAACAGGCTTTTATTGAGTTAAGCTTGCATAGGGATGCATATTGAAGAAAGGAGGTATGGTTTACAGATAACATTTCTGAGATCATGGGGATCCTTTTGAGTCAGGGTGGCGCCAATCAGCCATAAAACCTAGGGAAACAAACTTATTTTGTGCTTGGACCTTTAACATTTAAATTGAGGGCATTCTTAGCAAAATAGGTTTCACAGGATTTAATGCATTCTTTCTCAGGCTTGATCGCCCCCCTGCCGGGAACCATCACCCCCCTTCCAGGACAGGGCTGCACCCACCTTCGGCATTGTAATAGGCATGAATCCAGTGGGGGAAGCAAGGCAGCCAAGAGAGTAGGAGACTTTTTACAGATAGAATGAGGACTCAGGCCATGATAAAGCTGAGGGGTGAGGGTCTTTTGTCCCTCTTCCATAATCCCCTAAATCCTTCCCTGATGGCCCCTTTGCAACTTTGTCTGTCTTAGGTTGTTCCTTCCTTGAGGAATCTTACCCATCATTGACTATCCAGCCATCCTCCAGGGGCCAAGCAGGGTGAAGTAAAGGGGGCAGAGGCTGCGCCCCTGCCAAGAGGATAAGTTTTGTCTCCTTAGTGGCTTATGGGCCCAAGGTCCCCTAGCTGTGGAGCCTTTTTGCCTGTCAGCAGGGTTACAGCTTCTGAAACTAGGCAGGACGATTCCCAACAACCTACAATTCCATAGCACACCCATTCCCAAGTCTTTTACAATTTTCCTGTTGCTTCCTTCTTCCACCACCTACTGCATGCTCCCTTTGCCTTCAGTTAGAGCTTTGGTAGTGGGGTTCCTTATCTAGGGTGTGGCCTGAATCTTCATTCCTGCTCAATCTAAGGGGTTTCCCCCCCCAGGTTTATTTTTTTTTCAAATCTATCATTATTTTTTAAATATATTTTATTGATTATGCTATTACAGTTGTCCCATTTTCCCCTCTTTCTTCCCCTCCACCCCCACGTCCCCATTCCCTGCCCTTTAGTTTTTGTCCATGGGTCATACACATAAGTTCTTTGTCTTCTACATTTCCTATACTATTCTTAACCTCCCCCTGTCTGTTTATGCTACTACTTATTTTCTGCACCTTTTCCCCCCTCTCTCCCCCTACCACTCCCCTGTTGATATCCCTCCATGCCTTATATAAATTCCTTTAACATTTCATATAATAAAGGCTGGGTGTCAATAAACTCCTTGAACTTGACCTTATCTGAGAAGCACTTTATCTGCCCTTCATTCTAAATGATAGCTTTGCTGGATAGGGTATTC